>JAQGAH010001097.1:0-18736 GCA_034696885.1 Lepidocyrtus paradoxus | reverse complement strand
TTTCCTTTTGTTCAGTCAAATCAAATTGAAGCACGTGTTTTTGGGTCGCCCTTAGTCCGGGATGAAGCTATAAAGATCGGGAGATCAACAAGTAAGTTATTAAAGTGAATCCTATTCATGTTATATATTATAATTATAATTATACAGTAATACAGCTATGTTTAATACTGTCAATCTTACTAGTGCGCATGGTTCACAAAGGGTAGTAGGACACTCGGCACAGTACGCTTGTGCTGGACGTTCAAACACACACTGCTCGCAAATCAGTTCGGGTTCTTTGGGGGCAGCCTTTCGTGAAAATTCATTTTGTGGAATGATTTTATTGGTCAGCTGAACACGCTTCACAATCGTGTGGCAAATCTTGCATTCAATGGGTGAACCTGTAAAAAATCAAACAAACAATTAATAATTTCATCAATACTGATCATTATTTGATAAGCGGAATAAACAGTACATTAACTGGTAACTGGTCAGTGACATACCAGGTTTAACTTCGGACAGAAACTTTGCAGAACACTTATCCGAGCAAATAACGTGAAAACACTGAAGCATAACCACTTCTGTGTCTTCCTTCGGTTTACATCCCATAACGCACTTTGACCATGGCTGAACTATCTCCCCACCTCCTTCCTCTTCCATACTGATACTGGACTTTGGATCACCTAAAAAAACAATATAATCAAACAATATACATTAGTCAATAGTTGGTCAATGCAACCAATGACCTATGGCCATAATATACATTAAAACAATTAATTAACGTTTGCTATCGAATATGCGCTACTTACAATCCTCCTCTTATCTCACCCAGCACCTCCTGAACGTTCGTGGACCACTCGTCTAGGTTACCTCTTCAATGTCTAATGGATCTGCCTCAAACTATCACTTCCTTAAATACCACACAACACCTTAATTGTTCCAGTTATCCAACCAATCCAATCTCTGAAGCCAAACAGGAAAGATAAAATAGTAAAAATACTTTAATGTGACTTAGTCCTTGGAGGTATTCCAGCTACCGGCATGTACCTCCAAAAACGATTGAGAAATTAAAAAGCTATAGAGCCCTCTAGCCAACTCGCCTGTATCTGCAAGCTGCGCCCCGGCTAGACCCCTAAAATCAGACCACTCCCTACTCCAAAACGCTTCTCAAAAATAACGGCCCAAATTTTATAAAAACTCAATCTCAACTAAAAGTTCCAGATTGCAAAAAAAAAAACACTTTTACGGCCGCCAACCTTCTTGCACTCTTACTGAGTCGCTCTCAGCGTTAAAACTAATGATTTTTTACAAAAAAAAATGAGGCCGATGCGATGATGGGAAATGATAGGGATGAGTCGCTCCCAGCATGCACATGCAAAAGAATATACATCAAGTATGCGGCGTAGTACATTTAGCTAGTACAGATAGGATAGGATGGCCGCTATAATTCAGTGCAGGATAGGATGAAGGCATGACGGTAGATTTGAACGCGGGCTAGCTCATGTACATACACAGTATACACAAATATGGATGGATAGTAGCAGCCAATATGATTTTACCACTGACCAGAGTGGCGATAGGTGATAGGACAAAATTATCTTTTGCTTTCATTTCTCGGGTGGTCGGGTTGGTGGTGTAGTCTTGATAAAAGTTTTGTCAATCCACTTGATAAAAGAGGAAACAATCTCACTATACCCCATAAGACATGCACCATCAGCATCATAAAATCATAAACTAACATTATCAGCAGTCCCCAATACCATGCCTGGAGTAACATCACTTAGCCATCCAAATTTTGAATTTAAAAATGTCTTCGTTCTCCGTTTTGTGCCACGTTGTGTTGTCTACAGGAGCAAATCACGCCTTCAACTGATAAATTGACATTTATAAAAGGAGATTTAAGTGACGAAGTCAGTGATTCAACTCAGTTTAACTCTTCGACCATGCTTACAAGACAAGCAAAAAAGAGACTGGAGGTAAAAGCTTTGGAAGGAAAGGAGGGCGAATGTATTCCAGCCTCTCCAGATCCAAGTGAAAGGGGTGGATGTGATGGTGACATGGGCGGCGACAACAACCTGAAGGACCGAACCCTAAATGTGATGTCAACTGCAATGCAAAATCCTGTGGTAAATAAATTAAACCTTTCATAATGGATAGCATTTTGTAGGTAGGTGTTTGCTGTTGACGCGTTTGAGATATTTGAATTAAATATTTAAAATTGTTATTTCTTTCATCTTTCAGATTTTAACGACCATATTTGAGAACTGTCCAGTCGAGGTCCTCGCCAACTGTCGATTGGTATCCAAGCTCTGGCATGATCTCTCCATTCCATCCTGGCGGTCCTCTGTATACGTCATGTTCGATTATGACGCCTTCTCGGCGCAGTACAGCCAGTACTTAAAGTTTGTGAAGAATCCAAAGAATAAATGTACAAGGTATCCGTACAGGCAGTTTCGTTTTAATTACTTGGAGTTCAAATTGAGTTTGAAAAGGAGAAACATCCTTAGCGACCGGTTTTGGCTGACATGTTCCAACAACATCATCTCCTTGGAGCTAAATGACGTCGAGTTTAAAGGAGTCGAAGAGTTTCGCAAAGCAATCTTTTCATGTCCGAATCTTCAACGACTTGTTCTGAGCTCCTGCATTTACGAGATAGATGAAGACTCCGAAGATGAAGATTCTGATGAAGATGAGCCAAGCTACGAAATAAGCTATGGAGAGCTTCTCCAACTAAAATCCCTCACAATTGATTTGGCTTACGAGAAACTTCCGGTATCTTGGATGCAAATCCTCTCCCATTTTCCCAGATTGACAACTCTCAAGCTAAACGTTCCGTGGTTTGACTATATTAACCTTGAAAAAATGCTCAAAGCAATAAAAACCATTAGGAAGAAAGACAGTCGAAAACTGGTCCTGAAGCACTTGCACCTTACCCCTGTCTCACTAGACCAGCCAATCGAACTAGATCATATCTCTAGTGACATAAGAGCCCTCCTCATGAAGCTCCAACTTTCTCTGGAAACTCTAACTCTTGGCCTTAAAGTAGGTACTCCAATAGAACTTGCCAAGGAAATTTTAGAAATCCATGCTCCAACGCTTGGGGTGCTGAAAGTCTATCGGATACCCAAGTCTCCTTCTTCTGTGGCCATCCCATACACTAGATTCCCATGTGGAGTTCAACTGGATTCCCTCCACACGCTGTACCTATCAGATAAAGTCTCCTCAAACATGGAGTTCATCAAATTGACCCCTAATCTCAAAGTGCTTCACTTTCGGGATACGTATGAGTATGACGAAGGAGAAGAACTTCCCTGTGGGCGGACTGAAATAGTGTACAATACTTGGGAACCAGAGCTGACCAATGTGAGTCTAGTCCATTTGACGGATTTACGGATTGATTATTTTGTCCATCAGGAGGAAATCCGGAGTTTAATGAAGTGGATGCCCAATGTTGAAAGACTGAGAATGGCACTGGATGACAAGCAGTTCTCCATGGTTTGTGAGAACTGGAGGAAGTTAGTCCATGTCCACATTTACGGGACTAAAATCACCGATGAGGGTGTGATTGGAAGGAGAGTTTATCAAGAAGACGGAGAAGAAAAGGAGTTGGCTTCGGTTCGCCCTAATATAACTTGTCTTAAAGGTAAAGGTGACACCAATTTAATTTTGTAGTTACATAATTAGGCATAAAGTTGAATTGTCGAATATTTGTATCATGAAACCCTAATGTCAATGAAAATTATGCTTGCAGACTTAAGAACCTTTGTAATGGGCACTGATACTGATAATTCGGATCCGCCTTCAAAACTTACGGACCTCTCTGCCTTTCACGGTTTTCTAAAAACTGAGCGTCTCCAGCATTTACGCATCCGCTCTCAGGTAGACTGGCTAAAATTCTAAATCATCTTTACACTTTCTTCGAGGTATACTACTGTGTTTGTCTTAACTGACCTTTTTTAAATACTTTTTATATTTTTTACAGATTGGAGATATGGCCAAAGAAGCCCTCAAGGCAAAAATTCTCCATTGCGAGTTCTTGCAGTGAGTGTTTTGAAATGTTGGGATGCTGCGATTGTACCAATATAAGTTTTACTCTATTTTACTTTGACTTATCTACTATCTAGATTGAAGATTAAATGAATTGTTGTTTATATACTGCTACGTAATGATTTTATATATTTTTTATTAGTATTTAAAGAAAAGATTAATTGTCCAGGATTGTTCTGATTTTACTAAAAAATTGTGATGAATCCATTGAATCCAATCCAGATGTAGCTCAGTGTAAAATAACTGCATTCCACAAAACCATAATATATTTGTGTAAAATCTATGAAATACATTTTAGCCTACTTTAACTTTTCTGCAGCCAATAGAAGATTGACGATTAAATGAATTGTTGTATGTATATACTATTACTGCTACTTAATGGTTTTACATATTTTTGTTAGTATTCAAAAAAATGACCGGTTATTTCTATTTTATTAAAACTTATGCTATTATATTATGAATACATATATAAGTAGGGAAACCGACCTTTTCTTGGCCTTTTAATTATGCTTTTAGCTGACAGAATATGAAAGTTCAATGTGAGTCAGTCCTGTTAAAAAATGCACAAAATACCTTAAATTGGTGCTTCAATATTTTAGAAACATGAAAACTGAAAAGATTTATAGTATTCTACATGTAAAATTTTATTTAACTCTATAACAACCCCATTCATTCTTTAAATAGTCAATCTACGTCAACGAAGATGGTGAAAATAATGAAATTCAATAAACTTATGTGCAAATGTCTTTATTCATTTTGATTTCTTTTTTACTTCATTCATCATTTTATTTCAATCAAAAAATCAATCGCCTAAGGCTCTCGTATTTTAAGTTTTGATAATGCATTTTTTTTAAAGATTTTAACTGAGGTCTCTGTCTTCTAAGTAGATGTACTCGAACACAAACCCTTCCTTTTTTCGTTGACACCATTTCTCAGTATCAAAGTAGATGTATGTTCCCTGGAATAACAAAGGAAACATATTTTATTGAATCTTGTTTATTTAGAAATAACATCAATATATCATTTATGATGATTGAATAATATGGATATATCCTAAGTAGAAGAGTACAGGCTAACTAACCTGTTCGAAGTTTTGGTTAATAACCGTTGGTTGCTCATGCCTCTTAAACCATACCAAATACTTTGTATGGAACCTCCAATTTTGCATTTTTAAGACTTTCGCAGCCATGTACTGAGCTTTCGACCCTTCCAAGTAGTAAAACATGAAAAACAAGGACTCCGGCGAAAGTGCCTGGTAATATTCCAGTGAGTCCGCATTCGACATAGGGTGCTACAAAAAGAAACGTTGAACACACTTTAGTTTCATTTCATTCTGACCAGAACGTTGCAAGTACTACTTGACTACATTATTATAATTGTGAACAACTAAGACAGATTTAGCATACTTGAGGATAATATGAGGGAGTAGAAATGGGATTTCTGGGCAGAAACTGCCTCACTCTTTCTGAATCAGCTGGAACCGGCAAGTGAGAATGTGCGGCCTCTAACATTTGTAGTTGGTACTGATGCTCTTTTGTGAGAGGTACAGGGCCTAAAGGTGCTAAACACAGCATTGGTGGGATGTATGCGTCCTGAGTCTTGTTCTCAGTGACATCTAAGCAAACATTATAAGAAACACAGTAGACAATTAAGCATCCCATTGTCATTGGATTTTAAATTGTAACTATGAATTTTAAATGTATGTAATACTTACTGTTGCCACCAGTGTCACCACGGTTGAGACAAGTACCTTCCAGTACATCTTGCGCCAACGTTTTCAGAGAAGTCATAGCGTCCCCTCCATCCTGAGGAATTGGATTTAATAAAATTGGATCTGGTTGTTTCATGTAGTCAGAAAATGGTTTCGCATCATGACTCTGGAATAAAGAAAACAATGGTTCGATTCCAAGTCTGGTTCGGTGGATAAAAAAAACTATTCCTTCCTTGCCCATGAATGTTATAATTCAACATCCAATATACACTTAAGCTTTCTGTTTGACTAGATCCTTGCATCTGTAACTGCTGGATTTGCTCCAGTTGGGAAAGAAGATTACTCGTGCCTGAATTATGGGTACTTGAGCTGTCACAGTAAAGAAACTGAGCTGCTTGAAAAGAGTTTAATGGGCTGAGAGCTGTTGCAATTGTGGGTTCAAATAGACTGTTCGACAACCACGCAGCTTCCAATTCAGCGATCCCCACTGCCCCTGCCCCTGGAGTTCCGAGTACCTCAAAACCTGGTGGCTGTGAAAATTTTGAATGGGTAGTCGACTGCTGAGAGTTCGTTTCCAAAAAGGACGTTGCAGCCATAAATTGTTGCTGGTGAGATAAGTCAGTAATATTGGTGATACTACTGCTTCCACTTCCAACAACTAATGGTTCTAATTGGCTGCTTTGAACCGTTGAAATTCCATCTTGAGACATTGACGAGAAAAGTCCATTTTTTCCAACTACTTCCACTGATCCAGATGAATTCTCAATTGAATCAAGTTGGGGTGGACTTGAATGGTCATCTGAAATTTCTCTTTCTCCATTGTCATTTATGAGAGCATTTGCCGTTGATATTGATGTTTCTTCCGTTAAACCTGCGTTAAATCAAAAAGGTATTTAAATATTGCATTCACAAAAATGGGAATTTTGCGAATAAAAAAAATTAAACCCATCAAATACATTTTAACAAAGCAAATTATTTTTTACAAGATCTGCATAATCAGTGTTTTGTAATTTCATTAAAAAATAGCAAACGGAAAATGTATTTTTACTTACTTGTAATAGTTGAGTTAGCTGTGGATGAGCCTTTAGATAACGGTGATTTTAGAGCGTGACGTGTAGCTACTCCCCCAGATGCGATGGAAGGCGAGTTGTGCTCCACACAGTCCATGTCCTTATGAGCTGAAAATGTATGATATAATCATATTAAGCCATAAAAATAAATTAGTAATTATTTCACCGATAAAAACCCAATATCACCACGAGATTTAAAACAGCAAATGAGTTAAGAGTTCAAGAGCTATTAAAGTGTGAAACCATTCACTATGATCTAAAATTAGGAATACTGTATAGTAGTAGTGACTCTAGGTCCGGATTACAAAAGTTAGTTTCACTGGGTATCACACCCATACACTGCTTGATAATAACAGTCTACGCTTTAGCGGATCACGTCAAACGTGAACCTTACAACACCTCTCAACACGGGAACGTCATGTCAATCTCATTCCCATGTCATTATTGAACCAATTACACCATTTGGTTAGTAAATACTATTTAGCCACTTACATAACATTTTCAAGCTCTTGAGAGCATTACGGTAGTTGAGAATTTGCGACGATGAGCCATGTTTGCTCAGTCCCCAACTTGGTGATGAATCATTAGGAATGACTACATCCTTTAGAGCTGTTCCTATATCTCCTACCGTTTTAATTCCTGGATTGGGACCGTGATTTGCTTTCATTGCAACTGGTCTTACGAGTACGAACTATTAAAATAAAAACAATAATTGTGATTAGTACGCAGTAAACACATTTGAGGATCGTAGAGAAGAGAAACAATTACAGAATGGTAAAAAAAGTGTCTGAATCAATAAAAATAAAGTCTAAAAAGTACTTTTGAGGTATCATCGACAGATTTTTTTCTTTCACCCTGGTTACTACTACTGTCTCTGGAATGGATGGGAGAAGCTGGCAAATTGTTCCCGGAAGTGTTGCACGTCGGTGTCTCAACCGACTCTCCTTCTGCATTAAGCGCTACATTGGCCAGCGCATTCTGTTGGGCGATCTCATCGTCAAACTTCATTAGAAACCAAAAAGAATTCATTAGCAATGTATAGCAAGCTAGAGGTTGAAATAATTTGTTTAAAGTGAGAATAGCGGATGTAGCCGGCATCGGCAGTACTTCAGTTTGTACCTCTCCGAATCCTTCAATATCGTCATAAAGGTATTCGTTCTCCTCAAACTCGGGTTCTTGACTTGATTCCAAATAGTACTCGATATCATCCTTAATCTTTTTTACTTGCGATAAGAACTTTTTCAACTGAAAACCATCCATATTTAACTATAAATTAATTACACAGCCATACATAATGTTTTGAAGAGTAGAAGAAATTAAATTGCACTCTTTTCAATAATTAATATTTACCGAATTTACGTCCACAGAGAGATTGTCCAGCATTCGCAAGATGGTTTCTAGCTTTCCCAGATGAAATCGATGTCGGTCTACAGATACCTTCAACTCGTTTATTCGACCTTGTTTATCCTTATCCAGTTTTTTCTTCTTCCCAGCCATAATGTATTCAATCTCGCATTCCATCTGATCCATTTGAATTTGAATTTGTTCTATGGATGAAACCAGCCAATTGTTAAGGTCATCTCGTTCCCTCGTTGTTGGATCTACTTTATGAGGCGCCCCAAGACCTTCGTTCGAATATGCCTTTGTCTTCGACTCCCGCTCCACGACCTTGAAACGCTCCATTTGCTGCAAAGGGATAAAGAAATCAAAATATTATATATGTAATGTCAACAAACATTAAATCATATCTTTCATCATCATAAATCCATTTAAATTGCAGATACCGTTTCGATGAGTTTTCTAGTATCGACAAGTGTGCTCTTGTCTTTGAACTCAGTGGAAACGATCCATGATTTAATTTGATCCCGAAGTCTCTGGAGCTTCTTGATCTCCTTCTTGAGCTCGGTTTCGAACTTTTCTTTCTGATGGCTAGTAGCATTCTGAACTTTTTGCCAAATGTCCTCAAAAGTTTCGATCCCTTCGGACACTTTCTTTAAGCATCTATCAATCTCCCCTGAAACACAACACAAAACAAATTCAAACCTTTAATTCACCTTAAATGATTATCATATTTTAATCCTACATCAAAAAGACAACATCGCAGCCACCCTTCACCCTTATCAGTCCGAGCTCAGAAGTTAAATACCATCAATGCGATTTAATTTTTGCAGTTCCTGTCTCACCTGCTAACGAGTATAAGCCTTGGTGCCTTAATGACTGCGCATACTTTTCGTACTCTTTGCGCCTCTGCTCCGCCCTAGCAGACCTTTCTGCGGCTGCTACCACCCCGACAGGGTCTTCGTTCGCGTACATTACGTATCAATCGTCAACTGATGATTAGTTTACTAGTAACTAAAGAACTTTCAACACTTAACAATCACTGTCAATCAATTAATTACCAATGACGAGTTGTTCGTTTCAACTAAAAAACTGTATTCTTGTAATCTGTGAAAGCAGCTGTTCATAGTTTTCGAAAAAGAATATTTATGTGCTGCAAATCTTTTTCCCTAAATGTGAACACAGCTGACGCATTTTTGCGATGAATTACGATACGCTGCAAAAAAGGCTGAGACATTAACAATCTTCGTGCCACCTAGAAATTCCGACTATAACAAAACCGAACCATCATAAAAAACAATTCGGGACGACACTGCTGCTGGTGAAATGAATGAAGAGTAGCACTATGAACAAGCGACTTGGGTAATGGGTATTATGATTATATACATTTTTGGGTAGTCATTGAGCATTGGGTTTTGAGGAAGGTTTGAATTTCTAGCTCGTCTCTCTTGATCAATAATGTGAGGCGTGCGGGCATATGCTCCTTTCATTTCAAGTAGAGACGTGAGTCACGCCAGAACTCAAGTAATACTCATAATCATATTCACCTCTCGTACCTTAACTTAAACTGAAATTAATTCCGGTTAGGGATTTCTATTCATAACAGCTGGATTTTAGGTATACAAACGAAACACGTCAGTGGCAATAGTGTAATTAGTATACAAATCATTGTAAACGCAAGAAATTTATATTATTTATAAACTGCTGAGATAGTCTTTAATGTCTAGTTGTTTTGTTAGTATCGGGTCATCGAGAATAATTAATTAACAGTATTAGAAGTTTGCAGGTTCTAAAAAATGGAGGGGTCAACTCCAACTTCAAACATTGCTGCCGTTCAGCCAAGAGCGGTTATTGATGATGACGATTCGAGGTCCAGTGCCAGTTTTGGGGGCGGCTTCGAACACAGAAATGTCATAGAGAGGTATAAGATAATAATGAGATAAGTATTTATATATGAAGAGCTTGTGATTTCATTAAATGATTGTAACTGACGATTTAATTAAAGTTAATAATTGCTGTATGTGTTTGTTTCAGTGAAACCTTATTGTATGATTCTGCCAAGCTGGTTGTGGAATATGAGTGGCCAGAGAACTCTGGGAATTTCTACTTTATCGAGGAGTATTTGGCGAATTACCTTGGAATTAGAAACTTGCGTAGGGTCTACCCAGAGTTGGAACGACGAAATGTCTCGCATGACATGTTCGAACGTGACCATCTTCGACAGAATATGATGGTTAATGATCTGCAATGTGATTTGGGCGTCATTGCCATCCCTTCACAGCAAGTTCGGGAGGTTGTTTTTCCCAATCACAAGCAAGAGTTCGAGGCATACCAACACGTGAAACAAGCAAAGAAGTATGGAGAAATGGTCGAAGCCATGCGGAAGAATCATTCCAACACGACAATTTCATACCTGGAGTCTCCAGAACAATTCAAGATAAATGCGGTGAGGGCTTGCGCTGATTGGAATGCCAGGCTCAATAAACAGTCGGTTAAAAGGAGGCCAGCAAAGCCCATCGGTGCTCAGTTAGCCCCAGCAAGTAAAATGGGATGTTTCCCTGTGGCCGTTTTTCCAGGACAGTATATCGATACTCCACAAAGGTAAATACTTCAGCCACCTTTATGGTATCATTTTGTAGATTTTAATGCATGTTTCTTCACTGGTTCACTGGTTCGATTGTTTTGTCAATTTCTAGATACTCGTCTGAAAAACTTAAGCACTACCCATTGAATACTGTGCTGCGTGGACCTACTGGACCTCCAAAATCCGGCAGTACTGTAGCAGCCACCTCCAAAAACAAAGAATCGGTACAAAAACACCCGCAGCTGAAAGTGAAAAGTTTAGTGCAGACACAACAAACACCGACAAAATATCTTGATGCTTCTGCCCTACAAAATGTTGTCAATAGCTTGCTCAACGATCCCATCATTGCCGCTTCCAAAAATGTTCCGAAAGATTCAGTTGAAAGCGGAGATTCATCTCCATCTGAATCTCCGCTTTCAACTTCAGCTGATTCGAATGGTTCATCACTGTTTGAGCTTGTTGTAGTAGAGAAAAAGAAAAAGAATAATGTCGAAGGTTAAAAAATCTGTTGCTAATTTCGCTGTTGACATTAATTGTTCATGTACTCTTCTTTGTAATTTTTTTATCATGATTTGTTTGGTATTGGTTTATCGATTTGTAAATTAAAAATTTAAGATGGTATGCGATTCTGTAGCTTTAGAAAACTTTTAAATATTTGTGTTAGCTAGTTTGTAATTTTTTGTCATTACTGTACTAACTGTAAATATATAAACTATGACCAGGAATTTAATGTATGAATCACTTGAGAAAGCTGAATGAGAAAGAGAGAAAAAACTACACAACACTTTCGTCTTCTTTCTTTCTGATTATTAAAATAAACCCTTTTGTAGTTCTTTATCTTTGTGATGATGACAAGAAAGTAGTTTTTTTTTGTTTCTGTTACTGATTTTCACAGTACAAATAAGAATACAATAGTACTTTTTTGTTTTTAACATTAAACTTTTCGTTAACCTTTTGTATTATAATTATTGTAAATTTTCTGATGGAAATGATGATAACAAGTTTACTTAATTCCTTTTTCATTTTCCACATAATTAACAAATGAAATCAAAGCATTGATGAGGCTATATTGTTCAATCCTTGTAAGTTTCATTATTTAAGTGAGATACTTGCCGAAACAAAGAAAAAGTTGAATGTAGCCATAAAATGATCGTATTTTTAATTTGTTTTTCTTTCATTCTAGAGTGTCTGTTAAATTCGTTATAGTATTCTCATGATGATAATAAAAATTTAGCTTAATAATCTAAAGTTAACTGTTCTACCTATACGTAACTATCTGTCTACAGTCTAATGTAAATATGGAGAAAAGAGATAAAAATAATAACCCTAAGTTAAGGTTAAGTATAATCCAAGGTAGTTTGAAGTTCGATTTATTTAAGTATCTTACACGACGCATCAGTATGCAATACGGATGTATTGTCTGTAGTCTGTGTTTGCGGCTTAATTCAAAAGGAGTACAACTTTTTAAACTTTTTCTTGCATATTCATAAGCAGAGCGTTGCTGTGGTAATTTTGATACCCCATATGGTAGGGTTCTGACAACATTTTAAAAAATCTGTTTTCGCGCCATAATTAAAAAAGAGTGCAACTTTTTTACAATTTTCTTGCACATTCATACTCAGCATGTTCCAAAGTACCTTTATGTTAAGTTTCATGCAAATCTCCCAAAGTCAAAATTCCCGCCATTTTTCGGCTGGCGCCACATTCAAAGAACGGATCAGCTGAGATCTGCATCGTATTCAGCGCATCAAAGTACACCTGCCTGCAAATTTTCGTCAAATTTGGACGACTTCAGTTCGTGCCACCAAAGGCTCAACTTAGATTGGAGCCCACTTTACCTCTTTGTCAAGTTTCATGCAAATCCGCGAAAGTCGATATTGCCGCCATTTTTCGGCTCCAGAGGGTGCCACATTCAAAGAACCGATCAGCTGAGATCGGCATTGTATTTAGCGCATCAAAATACATCTGTCTGCGAATTTTCAGCAGATTTGAACGACCTAAGTTTGCTCCACCGATCTGACATCGTTGATTGGAGTCCACTCTACGTTATCTCGCATATGCATCGACTTATGTAAATAATAAAAGTACCAAACATACATCATCATGTTTCCGAACAACATTCCATGGCTCTCTATTCCGAACAAGACAATTGAGTCATTTGAATAAATTAGTTAGATTGATACTTACTAATGACAAAATCATTAGGGTCTCCTTATATGAATGCTAAAATTAGTTTCTAATTATTCCGTCATGAATATAAACCTGGAAATAAGGCATACTTTTAAGCGCTCACAAAACTAAACTTTTATTTTTTATTTTATAGATTCTGTAATAAATGTACATTTATGCACTGGAAGTTGTTCCCAAAAGTATGTTAGATATCATGAAAATGCAGTGGAAATGAATGTTTGTTCACAATTTACCCCAATTTCAGATTAATCAATTAGATCATTAATCATTATTAAAAGTATGGATTGTGTACCAATGTGACTAAAAAGGCAACAGGTATCATGTTATGTTTCACATAAAGTTCCGAGCTGACGCGAGCAAGAAGCTGAGTCCAAATGAGGAGTACCACCTTCCGTTACATTAGCGCTGTGATATGCTACACAGGTCAGATAACCATCCCGATGCTCATCAAGTCTTACATAAAGAGAATTCAATTCCGTGTTGTTCCTGTCCCAAGAAAATTGGCGGAGAAGATGAGCATCCCGACCGGATGTCCAGAACGCTGTCAATTCAAATTAAACATAAAACTGAAAAATACAGTTCTGTGCATTTTCAAGTCTCCGCAGTTTAATTTCTTATACACTTACTTCCATTGAAAAACGTATCAAATCCGTTAGCTAAGACGACGGATTGATTTCTAGACGTAATAGTTGCTAAACTCATTCCCATTCCGTTGCAGTATCCGCCAGCAGTGGTGAAGTTCTATGTAATAACAAGTTGCAGTTGTCATCACAAAACAAAAAAAAAATATCAACTAAATACTGAAACATTTTATATTTACCATTGTTATATTGTTTTCTGCAAAATAACTTTTCCCGTCGACATTCCCAATAAAATGCACGGAAAGAGGAAAGCCATCTCCCAAAGTGTCTCCTAAATAACGTTAAATTGTGATAAACAAATACTTCATTATAATTGAAATCCACAAGATAGTGCTATAAATATACTTACCAGGTTTTAGACTAGCTACGTTTGGTGAAATCATTGAAGCCATCCCACCCATAATTAGGGCTATGGAGGCAACAAAAGGCAAAACAACTTTTTCCATTTAAAAAATGTTTTATATAAATTGGTGTAAATGCGAGTTCAACTAATATTTCCTTGTTCCACCCCTACCTTATTCTTATTCAAAAGTGGTACGCCTGCGTCAGTGAAATTTTCATTTTATACTACCTTTAAATGCACTTTGGATGCAACCTTCTGCATATTTAGTTTATCTGTAACAATGAAGCATCAAATCGAGATCATGATAATATGAGCAATAATTATTCAAGCTAGAGATTTTTATTTAGTTCAACATGTGTCTTGGCTGCCAGCGGACGTTACACTTGTGTAATCAAAGATGTCAAAATTTATTGGGGTGAAAGTCAGATCTGACAAGGTTTCACCAATATCTAAACTGCTCGGAAAAATCTCGAAAAGGAGAATGCTGTTTCGATAAACTTAACTGCATTTGTTTCAATATTTGAAGTACGTTTTCTGTGTAAAGCCACAAGGTGGACGAATAGCTAAATAAAAAGATTCTCTTGCGTTGGTGATATTTAGAAGCCTCGTAAGATACTTATCCAATCATGATAGCCTTTTTAATAAAATAACATTCAAATAAATTGATCTAGTTGATTGAAAATGAAATGTTTTGAAGGTATTTATTTATTTTGAGTTCCATAACCGTAAATCTGTAAAGCATTACTACGCATTTAGGTAAATTGCATTCTAGGTCGTCTCACACAGCACTCCAAATGTTTGAGAGCAAGGTTGATAATCCAGATGTGGAAGGGAAGTACCATTCATATCAGTACTATGATATACTAAACAGGTCAAGTAGGTACTTAGTTTCTCACCAAGTGTCAAATACGCTGAGTTTGGTTGGGTTTCAGACCACTTCCATGAAAACTGACGAAATTGTTGAGAATCTCGGCCGGATGTCCAGAATGCTTCAACATTATAGACAAAAGACAACAAATAAAGATTTTATTAAACTATGCGTTGAAATGAGTTTTAAAAATGCCCGTTTCAAGTGAATGCTTTCTTACTTCCATTAAAGAAATTATTAAATGAATTGAACAAAAGACTGGCCTGGGCTGGAGAAGTGATTGAAGCCAATCGCATCCCCATTTCTTTGCAGTAAACACTAGATTGAGCCCAATTCTATTAAACAACATTAAAATCTTGTTAACGCTACCGTTTTCGACTGTGTGAAAAAAAATACTGTTTGAGTATTTAGTACCAAGTTGGACACGTTGTCCACAAATATACTTTTTCCGTCAACATTTCCAATCAAATGTATGGACTGCGGGTAGGATCTTCCTAAGACAGCCCCTATTTTCAAAGAACAAAAATTGATGTGCATTAAACTA
The DNA here is from genome assembly GCA_034696885.1 of Lepidocyrtus paradoxus. Classification (NCBI taxonomy): domain Eukaryota; kingdom Metazoa; phylum Arthropoda; class Collembola; order Entomobryomorpha; family Entomobryidae; genus Lepidocyrtus; species Lepidocyrtus paradoxus. The sequence continues at coordinate 3,421 of JAQGAH010001097.1, read as the reverse complement.
ATAAATCCTTGATATAATGTAGTTTACATATTGTTTGTATATCTAAACAATAAATTACCGGCATCTGCAGAAGATATTATGCCGGTTCCTGCAGCAATAAGAGCGTAGCAGGTTACAGCAAGGAAAAATAATTTTGCCATGTTGTTATTTCAAAATTCCATAGACTGCCTGCATCATCTTTCAAAGTGAAAATGAATTTGGACTTGCACTTCTCAATTGCGCAGTGTCACCAAATGTGGTAAAGAGGCTCAAAGTTTCAACCCTATCATCCAATAGCGTGCCATCCATATATTTATCAAAAATGTAATTGATATGTAATGCCACTTAACCACTTTCAAATCGCAAGCATGGCAGCTGTATATCAGAAAAACAGATACATAGTTAAGTAGTGCAATAATACGGACTTAAGTAATTTGTTGGAATGTTCCATTCAGTTTTTGACTGATCATCCTAACTTTGTTCATGTGCATATAAATTACATTGTTTAAACTATAAAAGCATGGAAATGGCAACTACATGGAAAACATCCTGCTCAATATATTTACAATAAAATGTTAAATATGACATGTATAAAAAATTTCCATTAAATTCGACGAGCCGCAGAATGATAACCTACTTTAGCTAACACCAATGCTGGGCACAATTTGCAGCATAGAACAAATACAATTAGTAAAAAATGTTAACAAATTACATTTCAATTTAATAGGATTTTTGCAAAATCCTTTTCCAATTCATTTTTTATCGTGTAGACTTCAATGAATGCAACTTTTCCACTTGTCCAAATTGCAGCTCACACTCGCTTAAAGGTATATAATTCCTATAAAATTTTATATAGCACGTTGACGCTTAGGGACCTAGAGAACCTACTTTTTGGCAGCAAATTACATTTGTAGAAAATTCTTTCTATTATGTCAAATAATTAACAATTAATACATAAAATTAATTAATTCAATAAAATTGAGCTGCATCCTTGAGGTTAAATGAAATGCTTATACTGCCCAACGTTGGCTTGACTAATTTTCTTATGACACGTGCACACGATTAGATAAATTTGTGATTTGCTTTGTGCTTGATGATCATCAGACATTGATAAATAACAGAATGAAATTGATTTGCACCTCTGATTAATTGACTTACATGCACAGCTTCATTTGACGATTACACATGACAAGACACTGGGTTGAAAATGGATAACAAAGTCATCATATTGCTTATCAGCACATTAGCAACTTTTTCAGTAGTTGCTGTGAAAAACTCAGACAATGCATCTGAGGGTAAGTTAAATTTTAGATTTTACTCTAAAATGTAGAAATAAATCGGGATTTTATAGTTTTTTTTATGTTCAGATAACAAATTGGGGGGAAATATCCCCCAAAGCATACATCTGATTGGGAATGTTGACGGCAAGAGTGTCTTTGTGGATAACTTGTCAAACATGGTACAAAATATAATATTGAACACTAATAATCCTTAATTCGAAACAAGAATGTCAATAATTTCTTTTAAATCATGCAGACTTGGGTTCAATCGGAAGCATATTGCCAGGGAATGGGGATGAGGCTGGCATCGATCACATCCGAAAATCAGGCTCGTATTTTACGGAATTCGTTCAATGCTTTCTTCAATGGATGTAATAATTAGGAAAAGTTAATATTTAATCATACTTTCCAATTTTGACCTTCAAATCCAAAATGTATCCTACTTTGTAAAAATATTAACTGAGTTGTTTTCAATATTTGGCACATTGTAGCATTCTGGACATCTGGCCATGATGCTCAGGATTACAGGCAATTCTCTTGGGATGACTCTAATTTGGAGCCCAATTCTTCTTATCTAGCCATTGGAAATCACACATCTGTAGCCCACTTGACATGTTTGGCATATCATCACGTTCATACAGAGGAAAATAATGGTACAATCTTGCTCTCACATTTAGACCCTCAACCGTGTAGTCTTACACTTGGGGCGATGTGCGAAGCCGTTTAAACTTAAAAAGTTTAATATTATAAAGATTACTCAAATCAATGAAATCAGACTACGAATCAAAGTTATCCTTATCGGTGACTACAACCGTTGAAAAAATGTATGCAAAAATACGAAATAAATGAATAATTGAAATATATTGATTTGATTTATTTTTATTTATGACGTACAGAAACATTATTACAGAGAGAGTATGAGAGAATAATTTGAGACGGCCCCCAAGGAAATGTAGTCGTAGATTCAGGTAAATGTGCGAATTGGCATTGTAATATATGATCTTAAACTATTCTAGATAGTTTTGTTCACGTGACCTTTCTATAACATCAACATAAATTGGCTTATGTGGCGTCATAAGCAATCCCCCAGGAACAAATTTAAGTTGGGTGTCGTTCCTTCCAACAAACTTCAGCTCTTTCAGCAAATATGACAGAATGATGGGCATGGCCAACGAGGCGAACCATTTTCCTGTGCAGGTGCGTGGACCGAAGCCGAATCCAGTGCTGGCATAAGGATTCAATCTGTCTTTATTAATCGGCAAGAATCGTTCTGAGTTAAATTCATCTGGATTCTCGATATATTCCTCATTTCTATTCAAAGCCCATATGGGGATGACAATTACAGTCCCCTTTTTTATGCTCATGTTATATTCTTCATTCTTCCAGTCTTTTGTGCAGATCCTCTCGATTCGATGGAACACGCCGTATAAGCGCAAGCACTCTAAAATGCAGGAGTTGAGTAACGACAACTGACTCAAGTCTCCATCCTCAAACCTTCCATCATATTTCTGAAATGCTTGGTCCACCTCCTCATATATTCTCCTTCCCAAATCAGGATCTTTCGTCATATGGTATATGACTGCAGCTACCATCGTACTCATTTGATCTTGAGCGGCAACAAAAAACACGAGTACTTGACCCAGAAGGGTCAACTCAGAGATTTTAGCTTTCTTGAACTCTGGACTGTCTAATTTGTCCCACCATTCTATACACATATCCACAAGGTCATTCCGTGTTTGGCCGGAGCGTCGCCTCTCATCCATCATTTGTTTGAATATTTTGACAAACTTGTGAACTGCTTCGGTCTTGAAGATAGTTTGCCGGAAGAGCTTACGCAGGAAAGGGAAGGAATCTTAAAAGTACAATAAATGTGTTTTAAATTTCGTGAAATGTAAATTAATAAAATAATAATAAATCGGTACTAACGCGAATATATTTGAATCTCCGGACTCAAAACGGAGCCGGCTGGGGTCAGTACATCTTTAACAATTTGAGCAAATTGATTGTCCATTTCACTTCTACAACTTATCTGGATCGAAAAGAAGACTCTACTTATCAAATCGGTAAGCATAGAGTGAAGCATCCTGACTAGTTCCATATGAAACGGTCCAAAATTCATGCAGTCATATTTTTGGGGTTTGCTCATAAAATCAAGTTGAAAC
>JAQGAH010001096.1:0-18739 GCA_034696885.1 Lepidocyrtus paradoxus | reverse complement strand
CTTCCCCCATGTCGCGGGAATCCAAATAATCAGAACAAAGGCTGCTCTGACTCTATCGCTTTCTCGCACAGCGACAGGTTGCATGCTGCATGGATGTAGTTGCTCCCCTGATGCAAACAAGCACGAGATTTTTATAATTTTTTGAATCATTTCATCTTGGAATTTAGTTCATTTAAGTTATGCATACGCTTTACTTTCAAAAGTCTGAAACTTAAATAGAATTTAGAAAACTCGGTGAATTTATATGAAGAAAATAAAGGTATTTTGGTGCATATAATAACTGATTGGACATTATTTTTACGAGGGACAAAGGAAACCTTTTCAGTTTATTGCAAAGGATTTACTCAACTTGACCTGTCCAACTATTATAACTCCAGGAATCTGGCAAATGTAATCTGCCATGAGTGGCTCTTCCACAAAATTTGAAAAGAAACTCATTTCTTCCCCTTCTCAATTTAAGGGCTGGGAAGAACAAATTAAAATATGTGAAGTGTTGACTTCATTATCCCGTGTTCGGGGTTGATTCATTCCTCTGCAAGAAGTAGCAGGAGAACCTAATCTTTGCCCACGCCAAACTTTACTAACTTGAGCTATTACGATGGTACATTTCCCGAATGGGACATGAGCTTAAAAAGCTTCTTCTCTTTGAGATAACTCCCTCAATTCGAAATTGTTTTTATGTACAAATTAAGGAATGACGCACCACTTTGTTGAGGGCACTTTATGTAAATTGGAAAACTCAAGAGGGCACATTCCATTTTCATGGCCTACTAACATCTTTCCCTGAGAGTTTGTAGCGAGAGCCGGCACAAAAAATAACATCCGCGATCACGCATCAGAAAGGCAAACCGCAGTACTTTTGCTGTTGCTACATATATAACACTTATGGGGAAACGATGAACTCATATTGATCTGAAGAATGCCTGCATTTCCCGATTTCGGTTTATAACAAGCTTGCTTCCGTGTTCAATAATTCGGATTGGAATTCAATCATATTTCTGGGGCTTGACATTTGACATGCAGGGTTTTGCGGTTGTCTTCAGTAATCAGGGGCATGACATTAGCCAAATTTTGAATTTTGCACTCCATGCGGATTGCATGCTTCAAAACCATAATTCAAAACTGCACATCTTCATCTCATTAACAAATTCACACCTTGGCATGACAAGAAGCCATGATAAATGACAATTTTTCTGAAGAGCAGTGACAATGGGAAGGAAATAGCTGCTGTTATTTTACGTGACAAAATCATGGACGAAAGTATATGACATGCCATTATATGATGACGTAATGTGAAAGAACAAAACCTATGTTTTACAGTTAACGATATTGAGAGTGCTTATTTAATCATTCAGTTTTCATTAAGCTGGAATGAATTAGAACAGTAATTGGTGCGTAATTCCTACTAGCACTAACGGTGTATAATTATTTGCAACGACAGGATCAATAATTAGTGCCTTCAGACTTTGCACGTTAACCTACACCTGCTGTGGCATTAGCCATGGGGAAATGGTTTAGTTAACAATGGGGGAAAGTGAGATTCCGACCTGTGGAATTTAGTAGAGCACGTTTATGTGCATGATTATGCGTTCAATGTCATTTGTTGAAGGTCGATAATAATCATTGAAGTGTTAAACTACCATCCTAATTATAAAGAATATGTTAATAATTAACCTATAATTATGCTATTATAACAGACGAGCGTTATATAATCAATTGCAGTTATATGTGTGTTACAAAAGGGGTTTTCCATGGCGTAAACTTAAAGGTAGTCGATTCATAAATGATTAGAGAAAATATTCACGACGAGCCTACCCACCCACATAAGTATGTATAATCAAGTCTATATGCGAAAAATTATTGCCTCATGCGAGGATTTTAATTGAATGTCTTGCTTCGAAAGAAATTTCAGGTTTCCTATTAATATGCTCTAAAAGCATGCCATGCCATACGTTAACTACTTATCACGTTGTGGCAGGGAGCAGTGTGTCATTTTCGTGGTAAATTATATGTTAATCATATAACTAGTTACAAAAAAGTCCATATACCCTTAGCATTTACAACAACGCTTATTATTTTTTTAATTTCTGCATGCCTGATATTGAGTCCTAGGATTGCCATTGCTTAATTATGCACAGCGCAGAATTGACAAAAGCTTGAGATGTACTATAATTTATAATAAATACTTTACATAAATCGATGGACATTAAGCAAAAAAATACTTTCATGACGGGGGTGAGTATGTCTTAAGCCTGTCATTCTCCTTCTTCTTAAAAATTATAACTCTCCACCAACTCATTTAAGATATGTTTTATGGTTCTGCTAAGGACTGAATGGCATAACATACTGCAGCTTAAAATATGTTGGCTTTACATAGCAGTTTATTCGCCCTTCTCAGCTTCTATTTATAAATATAAAAGTTATTTTCTTTCTAAGCTATTGGTTCAGAAAAGTTACATAAAAATACGAATGGATACAACCGATTCTGTTTCCCACGGTAGGAGAAATGCTGTGAATGCTTTTGTAAGAAACTCGTTTTGAGATCCAGGCTTAAAAAGTACTTAAATCCTTAATATCACTTAGGCCTAGGTCAAAGGTTGGCATTTGACAATTATCGGAATAGAAAAAAATACGAGGCATTTCTTGAAGTAAAATATTGTGTATTGTTTGGTATATTTAGACTTATAAGTTTGCAAACATCTTTTATTCAACCTTTCATACCTATTTTTTTTAAATAAATATACACTGCAAAGTACTTACTTGAATTATGCGTTTCAGCTTCAGCTTAAGCACTAAACACATAATAAAAATTGAACCAATTTTACATTCTAAATTCAGCTTGTTCGTGATGGCTGAATTGTATGGTTTGCCTATTTGCAGTGTGTATTAAATAAAAAGCGAAATCGTAAAAATAATGTTAAATAGGTACTCATTATGGACCGATGGAGCGCTCCATGATTCAGAAAAGCTGCAGACGTGCATTTATTATTTTAATTATGTTTGAAAGATTGTCAAGTTGTCAACTGTATGTTTGACACGGAAGAGAGTCTCTGCGACCTGCGAGGCAACAATTAAGGAGGGTCCCAGTTGTAAATCAAAAGGTTACACATCAGCTAGACTGAGACGTAATGGCAAAAATAGTCTTTACAATAGTCATAGGACGCCATTCCGGTTAAATCCATGTTAGCCATATGGCACATAATAAACGAAGAACAAGATTACGGACATTGACTTTTCATCATGGTGTATGGGCAGTTTTGAGATGAGCTAGGAATTTTTAATTATCATTTGAATATTTTTTAAATTATGTATGTTTTAACTTCACCATTGATATTAAATAGCAGATATCGTTATTTGGAGACATCATTTTACAAACAAACATGGCAAACTTTTTATATCCTAACGTTTTTATCAAACCTATACCCATCAGCTTTGTGTTCATACTTCCTATATTGTTTTAAGTCATTCAACGTCGAGTTTGTTATAAAATTACTTGAAAATTGCGTTAAATTGATATAATTTTGAGTTTTTAGGGAAACAAACCGTTTAAAATATTTTTTTTGACATCTCCAGTACCGATTCTTGAATATATGAGTGATTTAGTATTAATGTGACGCGGAGAAAATTTATAGTCATAGTTTATGTAAGTATCTAACGTATTTAGCCACTTAACTCGTCATGAAGCACTCAACAAGGTGAAAACTGGAATGGCATGTATCATGCTTCTATTGACAATTGAGGGAACTACACATCATCGCATCCTTTATTTAACTTTCTCCTCGTAATTACTGCTTTGCGTTCATAACTTCCAAAATAGGGTGTATAACAAAGTCGAAATTGTTAATTTTCTCTACGTCATAATTATCATCATCCATCACTCCGTGTTGTAACCATCCAGTTGACTGCGTCAAACAAGAAGTTTTAAATTTTAAAAAGTTTCTTCCCAATTATTACAGTAGTTAGCTCGAAAAGTAAGCATTTAAGGAAAATGTAAGATGGTTAATGTGGCGGGCATAAACTAGCCATAAAAAATAACTTCAAGAAGGACTGTCCTTTCCATTCCAGATCCATTTTCATTCCGATTTTCTATCCCAATCCCTTGGCATTGCTCATGACGTAAGGTAAGAGACAAGGGCAGTAAAACTAAAAGGGAGTATGGCTGAAATCACAGAATATCAGCGTCGGATGTGGGTGGTATTAAGCTACTTCACAGTCTGCAAGTACTACATAATCCGCGACAAAAATGGAAATTTTATCATAAAAAAGGCGGACAAACTGCGGCTCTTCATCTACTACTTTGTGTGGGTAAACAGCATTATCAAGGTGACATACTTGTTCCTAGCGTATCATCGTTATCTCCCCGTTGAAGTCCACTTTCTTGACCAGATGGGGATATGGGACTGGTGGCTTTGCTTCTCCCAACTCGTCCAGGAGACGAATATGTGGTGTAGGAAGTATCCCATGTTTGAGATACTCTGCGCAAATTGGAAAATTCAAGAGCAAGTTTTCCACAAGCTCGGCTCGCCCAAGCATGTGGAGGAAGCTATATTGAAGAATGACAAGAGTGTTAATCACATGCACACGTAAGTGCTTTTTGAGTTATTCTTAATTAAAAGTTTTTCTAATGCATTTGCAGTATAAAAAGTACTCAACCAAGACTACATAAATACTCCTCTCACTCAGGTTAATCGTCTCTGCTGGAGCGTTATCCATCTGGGTGCAATTCTTCACTTTCCCCAAGTATGCCGCTTATATTTACGCCGTTGTACCGTGGGACAATTGGTTTCTCCGTATTTTATTCTGCACCCATGAAATGTTCTATGTTACCCACGTCTGGGTACACGAAGCGTGGTCCATAGTCCTCTGTGAGATGTATGCGAATAGTTATACTCAGCTCATGAAGGAGATGACTTCAGTTCTTCGCAATATAATTTCCCTTGGAACAAGGAACGAGAATCCGGATGACAATAATTTGCATAACAAGCATCGAGAAAATGGGAGTCATAATATAGGGGTATCCTTCAGAAAAAAGTACCTTTCCAAAAGAAAGCTCCATCCAGATACGAAAGTTCCAGGGACGGAGTACGACATAATGTCATTACTGCATGATTACCAGAGGATGATGATCGCAACCAACTCATTCAACAGTTGGTGTGGCCTCCTGATGGGTGGAACGATGGGCTCCAATTATTCCCAATTTGTTTCCGATGTCTTTATGATGATTCAACTGCTAAAGGAGCCGGAAACGGATATGCTCGGTGTGTTCTTCTACGGAGAGGATGCACTTATGGGGATGTGGATGTTGTTTCGCATGCTGATAATCATTTCACGGCTGTATCCAGCATCCGAAGAGTTTCTCCACACTTTGAAGCAGTACTTGACTTATGATACCCCACTCAAACAATATCTCCTCAGGTATCAAAGGGGATTACGAATCATTTCGACCAAATTGGGGGGATATAAGACTAAACCGAAGACTGTACCACAAGGCGTCAATGCGCTGATGAATTGGTATATTGCTGCTGCAATGTGGCAGAGGCCCGTGGATAGGAGGACGTAAACTGAAGTATGAAATGGGAGCGAATAATCATGTAGACTGTGTGCGTAAGCTTGACTTTCACCGCTGTATTTATCTTCTTGGAAGGTAAAATACCGTGAAAGTAATAACGTGAAGATTTACTTTCCCTAACACAATAACAACTTATGTAAATAGCTGTTAATCCTATTTATGTAGAGCACTAGCTGTTTTACATGTAACCTTAATCGTTTCTTTAAAACCGTCATAACAAGAGTGAAAGTCGTGCCGTGCATGGGATGCTGATGGGAGGATTGAAGGGTTGACTGGAAAGAGATGACTTTAATTGAATTTTTGTCTTGGTAAATTATTTTCAGGAAGATGCTACTACACACACTTTTTTACTCGTTATCTCTCTTGACGTAATTTTATACTTTCCGTGATAGTTTCGAAGGATTCGAAAATCCCTCTTGGGGAAAAAGTTTGCGAGGATTATTAAATTAAAAAATAATAGTATCATGTAAAAAAATTAACGTTATTAAAAAGCAAGATCTCTCATGTATAATTATCCAGAGGATGACTTTCAAACAACGTATTTGATATCATATGTAAGGGATACAATGAACTAAACGAAAAAATATCCCAAACGCAGTTTTAGACGCTGTGCCAACTGACAGTTGCGAAAGTACAGCTGAACTCATTGTAAAAAAAAAGTTGAATTGATGAATCCAAGACGTAGAGGAAAACGTACTGAAAAAAGTATTTCACGGCTGGCTTGAAAGGGAATTCGTAATTATTTGTGCTAAAAGTACTTTCTCCACGTAACTCTATCGCTCCCACTCCAACTCCATAACAAGAAGAGTGCAGAAAAATGAGCATATATCTTTAAATACTTTACTGGAAATAAAAGATATATAAGTGGAATTGAAGGTAGAATGAATTCATTTTTTTCGTCGGTCCCACCATTCATGTTGTAGTTGCTTCACTTTTAAAAGATATTAAAAGTTTTCCTTGCGACTTTCGCCTTGGATGTATCACATTCAGATATATTTCCAACTCATGCTTTGTGTATAATGCTGGTAATTTAATATCCGTTTTCCTAACATACTAGAAAATTGGGTTTCACTCCGCTATCATTCTTCAAAGTATACCTAGTCTTACCAATTTCACTTGGGTGGGGGGATGAAACAGTAAATAATATTACTTACCATTTTCCCATTCCACAACCAGTTCTTATAATGTAGGTCCATAAAATTTTCATAACTTTCTCGTAAATTATGCATACATCTGAAGAACTGAAGAACAAAGGAATGGGAGTAGGAGGGGAACCGTAAGAAATATTGACGGCAAATATTATTTCCTGGTTTGTTGTGTATGTTACGCTAGACTCCTTTTGCTTTGCAAAGTTTTTTGTGCAAGCACATATTTTAGATACAAAGCGACCTACAATTGCCTTACATGTCTTGCGACATGGGAGCAGGTACAGAGAGACACAATCCTTTAATGATGGATTTTAACTCGTGTAAGTTGGAGAAAGCAAGTAGGAGTCGCAAGCTCCCCAGTATAAAAAGAAAGGGGATTGTATGGAGATGTGAAAGTCTGAAGTGAGATCTGGCCCAAGTTCCCCGCTTCCAGTGTGATATAGCCAGGCTTTTGGTTGTGATTTGCAACAGTTCGGAGTGAGACGTCCGCCTGGAATGAATAACTAAAGTTGAGCATCTCATCAACCTCATATTCATTCAGAAAAAGTGTGCACCCTTCACTCCAACGACACGTAACAGCTAGCGCTGAAAAGTGAATAGAAAGCGATACACTGATTCAGTTTGAGCCGTGCATATTTCTTTTTCAATCAAGTCAGATTCAGATTTTCTCATTTTTTATATTCCATCGCTGTGATTCAATTGAGTTTACATTCCAAAGCAATAAAGAAATTATTCAAAGGATTTGAAAATAAAAATAAATAATTTAAGAGGGAGTATCAAACACAAATACGAGGACAAAGTAGCAGTTTTTTGAATCCATTTAAAAACACATTTTCGTCAAAATGAACCTTCATCCGGTTACAGTAATTGCGCTTGCCTTCATTGCTCTAAGCTGCTTTAACGAGCGGTCATACGGGTTGTCTGCAAAATTCATCCCGGAATTCAAGAAAGCAGAGTAAGTCCAATAAAACGATGGTTTTCGCTATAAAAGAGCATTTGCAAAAGTTTATTTGAAAAGCAATAAAATATTTATTCTCATCCCCCTTTGTTTATTGTTTATTGTACACGTAAACCATTTTACAGAAAGTTACATTCTAATGGCAACTGTCCGAATAATTTCAGGTCGAATTACAAATGGTTTAAGATTGACAAACCCGAGAACCAGAATGAGGAAGCTCCCGGACCCATTTACCAACCAAGGCTACAAGACTTCCAGCAGGGAGGGCTGATGGAGAATGAGAATATCCCTTACCCATTGGCTCTAAGCATGCTACAGTAAGTTTCTATATATCTGTATTGACATAATCTCCCCTGTTTACATTTCCTGTTTTTTTAACTTTCCCAAGAAAAAAGTAACAAGTCACAACAGTCAACTATCCATATCCAATTTCACCTTGTTTAGGATGCTTTCATTGTTCATAAATAATAAAAAAGAACGTCAGAAGCAGACTTTCTCCTAGGCCCTTCACCTACCTGACTCAAATGCATGAATGCTTTAATTTGTGTGGCTACATGCCAAAAATAACATCCTTAACTTAACCAACTTAAAAGAAAATGTAACTGTTCGGAGAGGCTCAGTTCATATTTTTTTCTTTGAAATATTTTATTTTCTTTCGTATCGCAATGCATTGTGCAATAAAATAGCTCATGCTTCTTGTTTTCGTAAACTTGTCTAAATACTTTCACTTTCACGTAGATACATTAACTGTACCTCTGTTTCTGTCATTATTTTTGCTCCAAGTGAAAAACGAGGAATGTTTGATCTCGGGACTGGACGAGGCTACTCTGGATTCCAAGCTATGCGGGGCAACCTGGGACTGGCTTTTGCAAGCCCAGGATCTCACGGGAAATGAGGAGAATGGGAATGAAGTATGTGCTGGGCTGGGATCCTCATGAGTTGCGTCATCATTGCATTATTATTGCAAATAATTGAGATGGAGAGCACAACATGCCAGCATTACAAACTATCAATTCTCAACATTTTTTCCTCCCGTAGTTTCGCAACATCTCCTTACAAACAATTTTGAAATTACTTACGAATGGATGGAATGGCATGTGATGATGTTAATAAAAGAAATAGTCAGTTATACTGTTACCGTCATCATGTAAAAAACTTATACCTATTTTTCCCATAAACCATGTATATAGAGAGCAACAATATTCTTCGGATTTCTCTTCTTTATTTTTGTAGCTTTTACCATTCCATGTGAACAAGATCTATCTAAGACGTTACCTTAAGTGTATATTTTCATTGTACATTAATTTATTACTGAGGTCCTGTAAGAATAGGTGTAGTAATAAATAAAACAGTTTTTCTTTTTCAGCTCTGGTCGTCTTTGCTCATTGCCTTCTCATATTTCTTTGGCAAACATAATGAATCATGAAATGGCATTGGACCGTTGACCGCTCTTCTATACTACCTCATAATTAGGTTGGTTAATTTTGAATAATAAGACAGTTACTTCCAAGTCAAGCCCACTGGAATATGATTAAATAAACATAGATAAACACCGACGTAAAAATCCGTTTGATTATTTACGTAATCCAGTTAATGGTTAAGGTCATATGAACAACTCTGGGTAAATGGGAAGGATTGGTAACTGTTTATCCTGAGTTAAGCCTTGAATTCATCCATAATTCAACAAGTCCCGTTCCACTGTTTTATGGGTAATCTATGCTTATGAGGAACAATACGTAACATTTCCCTCTAAAAGTTAATGTAATCGCTAATTTATTCATCTTTCTGAAATAGCGACAAGCAAGATCCTTGTATTAATTTTGCATACGTGAAGGACAGCAGAGCATGTCAATGGAATTTTCTCCAAGCTTAATCTTAATTCATTATTTGGGCCATGCGAGATCTAAAAAAGGCAAACAAAATCCATAATTAACGTACACGTCATCTTTACAAAAAAATTGCTAAATGAGGCGCTCTAGATAAATACAGAGGGATAAATAATACAGACACATTGAATCTGAATGAATGAGAATGCGAAGGGAAAAAATTCAAATAGCAACGCATTCATGTTGACTGGATGGAAATGGAAAAACTGAACAAAAAAAAACCATCCAAACTCCATTTTTCCCGTTCCCAATGCGAGCTTTCACTTTCACTTGCTGAGCTCCGGATTTTGCTTTTTCTTCCCTCTTGAACTTCATGTTTCATTCATTCATCTTTCCGACTAGGAGCTGACTTGACGGATAACGTGACAATTTGCTAAGTCACGGCCAGAAAACCACAGAGTCGGTAGGTAGGTTTAATGAATGACAAGCAAAGGAACAGAAGGGGTCTGTCTACAGCGGTTCTCAGTTCTCAGAAACGGGCCTGGTTTTGAATGTCAACCAGAAAACCAGAAATGTTTATTCTTTCCCTGCATAATTCCAAAGGCTTTCCTCCTCTCATTCGTAGTGAATCTCATTGTCATCCATCACAGTCATCTCTCCAATACATTCAAATCCAACTTTCACCGATATTCTTTTCACAAAAAAACATTTCGATACAACTGCATCATTTCTTGTCGACCAAGCTGGTCCACTGTCTTTCTCATGTTACCCCTTTTCATATTCCGTCGCTGTATAGCTTCATGACTTTCACATGGGAAAACACAGGCATAATTATGCCTTTGACTTGCACATGACTTTGCTCCTTATGCATAAGGAGCAAAGTCATGTTGGGATTCAACTACTAATGACTAAACTTTGCAGAGGATTCCTAGTGCGTTTTGCATATTTAGAATTTAGACATTTATGCTAATTTTCCTTACAATGTGAATTTTTTTTCGTGTTTTCTCTTTGCCCATCCCACCAAATCCAGATCACTTCGATAGATGACTCGGCTTATATGAACAGAAAGACGCATTGACGTTTGACTTAAGTACATCTGCTCTGCTAACACCATAAAGTACTTGCATAATTTGCTTTGTGGCGCGAAAGCTACCGTCAAGTGCTCTTATGCTGTTTGTGTGCTCGGTCTGAAAAGTTGAAAATGAACTGTTTTGAGAAGCCAAACAAAAGTTGAGAGTGAAAGTTTTCAGCGCGTATTTTTTTGAGTGCAGTTGAGTTGAGTTAATTATAGTATAGTTAACGAGCTATTGAATTATTCATTGGTGGAATCACCATCATCATCATGAGTGAGAGCCAACGGGTGGAGCCTCGTTGGAGGTGTATCAAGGAGGGGGAGGTATCCCCTTATAAACTAGTGGTTTGTCTATTTATTAGGGAGAATTTTCTGGTGAATCCACTACTCCAAATTGTCAACAACATGAACGCTGGGGATGGACAGAAGCCTCTCATCATAGAGAAGAATGTGTCACCGAGGACGCTTCTACTGATCTACAAATTGATAACGGTACTGATGATAAATGGTTATCAATTTTAAGGAGACAATAATAAATATAAATTCTAAGATTTATAATTTAACCCGTTTTTAATCTTGTTTTTCTTGTTTACTTAGCAGACGAATGACATGTCATTCTCAAAACTGAAAGCCTTAATTGAGGATCCTGCGGGTCAAGTCCGTGCAGAAGTTCTAAGGAAGTTTATGAAAATCATCTCGAACTTGGAGGATGGGAGTGTGGGGTTCCTGTATGAATTGTTCCACTCTGTCATTGATATCAAGTCTTCGCAAGTAATTGTTCTAAGGAAGAAGGTGGAGAAGAACAGTCCATTCGGAAAGTTCCTTAGGATGGTCCTGATGAACGTTCGAAGAATGTCTTATCCCCAGGTCCACTATTTATACAGGCAGCTTTGTATTTACGTTGGGGATTTTGTAAAGATGAGGAAGAAAAGTTTAGGAATCATTCCCAATGAGCAAGGCACACGAACGCCGGCAGCAACGCCACCGGTTACCCCCGCGAAGGAGGTGAAGGAGGAGGCGGGTTCAGTGCCTATTCCCGTTCTTTCGGAAATTTCTACTGCTACTCCAGGGACATCAAAATCCTACAAAAATATTGCAAGACTGTCGCAACAGCCAAATCCTTATAAGTTTAGGGGCTTAGAGATCTTCCAGAGGATGACAGATCGTGGGAGGAAAGGCGGGGCTGCATCTGCTGGGTTTGACATATTTACCCAATATACAACAGAATACAAACGGGCAACCGGGAAGTGGAACCTCGCCCAGGAGCGTGACTTACAGAAAATGATTGAAGATAAGAAAAGGCGTGTAGCAGTGGCATTGGAAGGAACCAAGTCACTTAGAAATTCCTGGCAACCGAATCCATTATTGAGGACAGCCTCGCAAGCCTCCCTCGACAGTGTGGGTGATCCAGAGCACACTGGAGCGAGTGAGAGACCTGCGCCTAAACGTCGGTCAGGAGGTTGGTCCACCACTCCAGTACCTACAAGAACATTGCCACCTCGCTCACCAAGGAAAGCGAGAGCCCCAACAGTGCAGCACCAAGAATTGCATCCTTTAACTGAACGTGATGATGGATATTTCCCATCAGATGATGAGGAAAGCATGGGTCCACCGTCGACACCCACCATTCCAGGGACACCAAAGTCACCCAAGAAATCCAAGGGCAAAACTAAGGCTAGTAAGAAATCTCCCGCTGTCAATGTTAGTGTTAGTAGTAGTTTTTCACAAAGCGTTGAAAGTTCACCTGCTTCAACGTCAACTTTAACGGATTCAAAGATAGGCTTAGATAGGACACAAAAAGAACTTCCTGCAAGTAAGAAATGGGATGGAATCAAGTGGTGGAGCAGAAAGCAAATCGAAAGAGCTTTGAAAGCTTTGGCCAATGAGTTATTGAAGACCTCAAAATACTCTTATTCGCCCAAAGCGGTTTCAACTTTTGTAGAAATGGCAATTCTCAATCCTAGCGCTCAGATTCTTCTCTCTCAAATAGTAAGTATTCATTTTCAGTAGTATTACTTATTATATCTAATCACAGAATAATAGTACTCGTATTGTATGCACTACAGATATTTTAATTAACTGCAATTATGTTGTCTCTTTTACAGTACTACGTCGAATATCTCAACTGTATCAGATTGAAAGACATCAGAAGGTGTACGGAATCTTTGCGCACGTCATTTGACATTAGGATTAAACCCAATACATCGGAGCTAAATAAAGGAGTCCCATACGCTCCGTATAATTTTGCTGTTTTCTATGACTTTATGGGATACAAGTAAGAATTACGTTTATTATAAGTGGCTAATAGCTCTGTTATGCAGTTCTAAAGTAAATAGCATAAATTAATGTATATTGTATTATATTATTACAGAAAAGATGCCATTCTATGTTTGGAAGAAGCATTCAGAGCTGGTCATGCAGCAGCAGATTCAACTTGCCTTCATTATTGTCATAATATGTGGTCTTATCTTCAAAATAAACCGTATACAGATGCAATCGTTACAGTTACGAAAGAGGTGGACAACAATATGGCGTACTTACACTCGCTAAATGTGGTAGCTAATGCTTTTGATTACCACTATCAGAGGCAGTCACCCGAGGAAGTTCTATATGTAAGAAAAATAACTATTTTTCCGTAGTTTCAATCTTTTGATTTTACTAAAGATTAATGGTGGATTAACTTGTCTTTTCAGACCCTTTGGCATTACAATGCTGAGTGTGATTTAGAGGAAATGGAATCATTGTTGCTGCTATCCCTGTCTTCTTTCTTTATGGCTTTTGGATGGCATGAGGCAAGTTCCTTAACTTGATGCATTTGTTTACAATCGTTTGTAATACAAGTTAACTTATTTGTGGTTTAATTGTTAAATATATGGAAACTTTGTTTTTTTTTAGATGGTTACATTCCCATGTCAAATCATACTCAACTCTAAATTGAACTGGCCATTGAAAGCGTACAGTAAAGCCTTGATAATACTGTCGGACGCCTTGTTATTTAGGGGAGAGACTGATATACCGGTTGCTATTATGGAGTATGGAGAAAAACTTTTTGGTCATGATGCTTCATCTGTTGGCGAAATGTTTTCTCTGAGACACGCAGTATTTAAAGCGTTCCACGCTTATTTAGGATACAGACCAGTTCCTGATGATGTGCTTGCCACACTTCATTCATTCAGCAAGGTCGAAGGATGCTATTGGTATGTTGATTTTTTTTTAGTTTAGTTGATTGGCTTATTGGCTAGAAACATTATTTCTCAGTTTTTCACGTAGAAGCAATTCTTTGATTCTGTTACTTAAAAGGAGTTAAACATGACTAAAGCAAACCAGTAATTCTATAAATGGACTTTGTATTGATAGTCCTTCATCATAATATTTGCGTTTATTATTTGAACTTTGCCCTCGACACTTTCATGTCAGCAGAATGTTGTTCCGACTCGAGTATATTTGAGTTGAAAAAACAAGTTGTGATTACTTTGGCCTTATCGTTATATTCGTACGTATATCTCGTACCGTGGAATCGGCTAGGAAAGGGAGACTTTACTTTGATGTTGATTATTTACACAATTCATTGAATTGTTTGAACATTTGATTTAATATGGAATCACTCATTTTATAATGATGAATGCTGATTTTGCGAAAATCAAATGTAAATATTGCTTGTTTGTTTTGTATTTTGTTTGCAGGCTAGCGTACACAAAAATGATTGGTAATGAATGGGAGCAAGCATCTAATTTATTAAATACCCTTTCCAAACTGCTCCAAGAGACAGAAGTATCTTGCGAAAACAACGACATGAAAATGAGGTAGGTATTGATTTTAAGGATAGGATGCATCCAATGTCATGCATTTTGTCAAACCATATAACTATAAATTTTATATATTCTTTGTTTTGTAGATGTCTTCTACTAATGGGTGAACTCCAGTGTTTAAGTGGTGCACCCGCATCCGCATTGGGCCATGTATATGAAGCACTTGATATAGCATATTCATATTGTGCTGACCATTTCATTACTTTGTGTTTGACCCACATAGCCTCAATTCAGGTATGACGTGCAAATGGCATTATATTAATCACATACACATATCGATGTTGGTATTTAATTGATTCTTTTACTTATTTATTGTAGTGCCAAATGGGTTTACCAACTGCTGCGAGTAAAACTATTCATAAGGAAATGCGAAGTGCAATTCGAAGTTCAAATCCTTCACTTAATGCGCGAATGGACGTGGTTTCAGTAAAAATTAATACTCAACTCCATACTTCCGTAACCAAGCTTCTTGAATATCAACTCATGGAGAAGTTAAATAAGGCCGAACAGCTCTACAAGAAATGGGATAACACCTACAGAGTCAAGGAAATTTACAACCTCAAAGCGGATCTTTTGGACAAATGTGCTGATCCACACCAAAGTCCGGATGAATTCAGGGAACTTCTGGGAAACACCGAGTCCGCTCTTCTTTGGAACCCTTCTACTTGTTTGATGTAGTCGATATAACCCGTGAATCAGTGATATTTAAAAAATATTCAAGTATGCCATATATAAAACGCAAATTGCATTCTAGTTCTGTTCTGTATGCCGGTAAATAAGATAAGTTAATTAGCGTATATACTTGATTTACGACGAACTAAACCAATAGATTTATTTATGAGTCAACGGTCAATGATGTTATGTTTATATTTGTACGTCCAGTTTCACCGGTTACAATACAAATATTGATTAGATAAGATTGATGTATTTCAAAGTGCCAGTCATGTCATTTCATGACAGGGGATAACTATGTCTTTATGTCTGACAGGGTTACCGCTGCAAACCAATTCCTGTATAAATTCTTTTTCCAAAACAGTTTGTCCTGTCTGACTTTTGAACTTTAGGCATTTATTAACGCTGATTGTAATAGGATAAGAGGGATTAAAGTTGCAGAGCATGCTTGAGCCATGAGCACAAATTCCAGTTCAAATTCATGATATTTTGGGTAAAGCATAAAAGACTTGCTGAAGTTTCTCGGTCTTTCCCTCACAATCCTGTATAAAAATCACACATAAGTAGATAGATACACGTTGTAAAAAAACCAACAATTGCCAACCATTTCTGTTTCATACATATGAGCTGGTATAGGTATATGTTAGTTCAGCTGGGCTACGTGTTACTGAATGCATGAAAGACTCTTTTTTATTGTCCTGATTTTTCCGACTTGTATGAATGATCAGTTCTCATTGCACCTCTGAACATAGAGCATGAGCAGAAGCAGACGTTGATTACTTTTATCGTTATCAATGAAAAATCATATCCACACTTCTACAGTAAACCATTAGCATTACTCGCATACGAAAATATCATGAAAGACTAACAGCCAGCAGCACCTTTCGACAGTTGAGATTTAGATGTCTGGTTGTTAGTGTTTTTATCTACTGCAAAGGAGACACGTTAACAGAAAGTGCACTCTTTCAACCCTGCGTTATTTCTGGATTCATATTATTCAGCAAATAAACAGTACATTCCTTGCAGGTACAAACATACCTTTAAGTTTTTGAGGCTTTTATACATTTGCTGTTTGAAGTTTAAAGTTAACTAAAATGATAGAGTTGGAGAGATATTGTTTATGAATATTATATGTATGTGAACAGTATTCATAGACAATAGAAGCAACCTGTCTGTATTTTGTCTTTAACCTTCATGCACGAGCCGCTATAGCAGAGCAAGTGATATTGTTTCGCAATAAGGTTTTATAGGTCATTTAGTACTAAATTGCTTCTAATTTATTTTACGTTCCTAAATTTTAAGAGCTCCGTCATTACCGTAACTCTTTTTTATTATGTAGGATTTTTTTCGTGCCCACATTACGACATCCGACGAATGTGTAAAAATAGATCTTTAGACGCAACACGCCTAAAATGGGAATAGAAAATACCTCCGACAATTCTTCTATAAGGGAAATAGAGCCCCAAAAAGGGATAATGATTTCGGGGACGGTTTGCGGGAGTAGTGTGGTTGCATGCTCTCCTGATTCCACGGCATCCGGTGACAACTTTAGAAGGAGGGGATCGGTAACTGGTGGGAATTGCAGTGAGTCATCCATATATTGTGGAGACTTTGAAGATAATTCGGACTGTAGCAGTACCAACAATATGAGTTCGTGTAGGAGGAGGATGAGTAGCACAAGCAATGCTATTTATCAACCATTGTCGGAGAAGATTCTTGCAAAGATTGAGTCAGGAGAGCCTTTCTTTTCTTTGGAGTTCTTTCCTCCAAGAACGAAAAGTGGTGCTGCAAATCTTTTGGCTCGGTAAGCTATCTAAAGACGATAGGCCTTGCCCTTTAAATGATATGATATGGGATATATTGTATTTTCATGCTTTCCTTTGTTCCAATTTTTTTTCAGATTGGACCGTATGAGATCAGGAGGGCCGTTATTTTGTGACATAACATGGCATCCGGCTGGAAATCCTGGAGGAGATTCTGAAACATCCTCCATGACTATAGCTTGGGCTTCCTTAAATTATTCTGGGCTGGATACAATGCTTCATATGACCAGTGCAGATGCAACGGTTGCCGACATCGACAGATATCTCGTGAAGGCAAAAAACATGGGAATTCGAAATATTCTGGCTCTTCGTGGAGGTAATGATTAAAAAAAGCTTTTTGGAGTAAGGTTTATATTTAACAAGGGAAGACCATAGCTGGTTCCATTAAAAAATTCTAGTTCAGATTTTCCTCCTAATACTGATTCAAGGTCTAATCAAAGGAGCTGTAAATGTTTCCGCAAGGCTTATGTCCAAATTATTTTTCTGCATGCTCTGAATGATCAATGACATTGGATCATGCAAAGAGAGCGTGATAGTGATAGTGATGATGTTTCCTACCATGACTAACAAGGTGGCTACATATGGATACACATTTTTTGGCAATTAAACTAGGCATT
Source organism: Lepidocyrtus paradoxus (assembly GCA_034696885.1). Lineage (NCBI taxonomy): Eukaryota > Metazoa > Arthropoda > Collembola > Entomobryomorpha > Entomobryidae > Lepidocyrtus > Lepidocyrtus paradoxus. The sequence continues at coordinate 1,245 of JAQGAH010001096.1, read as the reverse complement.
TCGCTTTGGAGAACTGGTTTTGTTTATGACGAGGTGCTGTATTCCACCTGTGCTTCTGTATATCAAGTTGTCGGACAGGTTGGAATAAAACCCACCAACAGATTTCCATTTCAGTCATATTGACGGAAAAAAGAATGAAAATGTAAACAATATGGTATCTAGTGAATCCATATTCCATATCTAGAATCGGAAATGTATGTGTGTAAACAGCGATTGGAGTTAGAATATACGTTTTCATACAATTTCTAATGCCTATTTTTTGTTATCAGAGGACAGAGATAAGTCATTCTAATCAAGTTGTGCGTATTAGAGATTTCTGTAATGACAACTGATTGTGAGATTAATGAATGTATGATTATAATGTTTTGTAATAATGCTATGCAATTTGTTCTCAGATCGAAATGAAGATGGGAATTTATCGGAACTGGAATATGCATCGGAGCTTGTTGCACACATTAAAAAGTCGTATGGGGATTACTTCGTAATTGGAGTTGCCGGCTATCCTGGCGGCCATCCGGAGGCAAAGTCGTATGAAGATGATTTACTTCACCTGAAGAAGAAAGTTGATGCTGGAGCTGACTTTGTCATAACTCAACTTTTCTTTAAGCCTGAGATCTTTCTTAAATTTGTCGATGACTGTCGGAAACTTGGTATTCGAGTTCCAATTATTCCCGGAGTTATGCCAATCCAGGTAAATTGGGGATTTTTTATGGAATTTTAAACTGAACTGGAGTTGTTTCACTTTACCCCAGTTCTTGAAAATTTATACTTAATACTTATAATTCATTAATGCTTTCAGAGTTATGATTCGTTGAGACACATTGTGAAACTCTCAAAACTGGAAGTCCCGTCCGATATCGTAAAGTTGGTGGAGCCACTTAAACACAATGATGAAGCAATTAGAAACTACGGGATTCACCAAGCGGTTGAAATGATAAGAACTCTCTTCCAGTCTGGAGTTGCCCCCGGTGTACATTTTTACACCTTAAATCGGTAAGTTTTCAACTCTTCATTTGTCATTTTTTATGCCCTCCTTTACAATTGTGCCATTAATTGGTTATATTTTTCTTCTCTACATTTTTTCAGAGAGGTTGCTACTATGTCTATCATCAAACAACTGGGACTGTGGAGTTGTCAGCCTCAACGCCCACTTCCTTGGAAAGTCGTTCCTAGCTATCAAAGATGTCAAGAAGAGATCCGCCCAATATTTTGGTCTTCACGACCAAACGCCTACATTCATCGAAC
>JAQGAH010001095.1:0-18743 GCA_034696885.1 Lepidocyrtus paradoxus | reverse complement strand
CTTTCCCTTTTTCAATATAACAAGTATCCTATCGTCTTCCTCTATTTTCCCAACTTTCAACAAACTTCAAGATGGTGAAATCGTAAAGAAGTCAACAGGAGAGAAGACGATGCCTCATGCATCATCACGACTTGCTTTCGAGTTGGCGTTAGCCAGTCTGAAATTAGAACTCGAAAAAATCACCATCATAAATACTCCCACTGTATTACACAACTAACACTAGCAGATAGAGAACCTCTTTGCAAAAAACCAATTGCAATTCCCTGCACATAAAACTCTGAACGTTCCCTTCCAATTTCAATTGATCCTTTACATCATCTCCATTTCATCGACTATGAATCTCCACCAAAAATATTATTTTTTCTCAAATCCCTTAACTTCTCCATGTCGAAAATGATTAAAGAATCCAACCCCACAGATTATTTCAGATTTCAAAAAACCCTTTCCAAACAATGCTCTGATCTGTTCAAACTAAATGCAACATGACTTCATCAACTCCAATCCACCTAAATTCAACCCAGTAGGATTAAATCGTTCCCGGATGTTGATGAGCGCAACCGGTGTGAGAAAAGCTCCCTTTATCACAATACAATACCCTCACAACAGATAAAAATTTCTGTATATTTTCTCCCCACCAGTTAAAAATACTTTAAAACAGGCATCGCACCAGAGACCAGGCAGCAGAGTAGTAAATTGTTTTGAACCTTCTCCCTTTCTTTCCCACTTTATGGTTGATGAATGCAGAAGCTGGCTGCTCAAAGCTACCTCAAAAAAATCCTCCGCTCAGACAGATAGATATACTCATTAAAATTGACTTTCTTTCTCTCCTCAACATAGATACACGCATTGTAAAATGGTCGGGCCCTATTTGCCTGCATGGATTTTTAGAGTTTACTTTGTCGTATCAGAAGTTGGCATCGTTAAACGAGCAAGACACGGTTTTTTTGGAGGAATGACGGGAGACGAAGATCAACAGCGTCATCGCTAACAAAAGCGTAAATGTACATAACACGAGAGATAAACAACTGCTCCCAGTTTTCATAGTCATGATCATTACCACGCCAGAGATTCGAGGAGGAAAAAAAATTGGGAATGAAAGGCTTGAGAAAATAGCGACCGAGGATTTTTGCCAATTCAAAACGCTCGTTTGTTTCTTCAAGAAGGATATCATATGCCTTCTGCTATACATTTCCCGACGGTTTTTTTTACAACTTTTGGAGGAAAATTATGATATGATATGATGTATTTGTACCACGGGCTAGTGTAGGTTTTGGGTTGTGCAAGGATATTTATAAACATGGAACCTCTTTTTTATAGGTCTGGTGTGGGGTTGATGGCATTTTTGAAAAGCCATTTGTTAGTTATAGTTGGCTGGCTAGGAAGTCTTAAACTGCCCACTTTCTTCCCTCATTCCCCATTCTTGACTTTTGTTGGGGATGGGAAGAGTTTTTTAACTTGAGTTTTTAGTCCGTTCTTTAATGACTTTTGTAAATGGGTTGTTGGATTGTAATCCAACATCCAATTCCTGTTCCCCGACCATAAAGAGTTTGCTAGTTCAGGCGGAGCAAATATGGAGAGTTCAGGTGGAGGAAGGGAAGTCGTTCATCTTGTGGAATAATTTGGGATGATGATGATGAGGATGATAGTGGGGAAATGCAATATTTATTTTCTTAATTTAAAACTTTGTCTTTATTTTTATCAGTCTTTTCTCTTGGAATAGAGTTTCATTCAGTTGGAGACCCCAGTTCAGAGCCGCATAAGCTATGCACCAACACAAATATGATAATGCAATGAAGCCAAGGTTCGCTGAGACATTTGTCTTTGTCTTTTCACTCCAAAACCACTCCAACGAAGTGAGTCAGTTAATCTAGCAATATAGCTGTTTCTCTCACTCGAGCCCCGTCCCAACTCCAACTCATCCTCAACTAATCTACTATGAAAGAGCCATTTTTTCGGATTGGCTTCATCATGTCAGCTTTCAGCCGTGTCACACAGTCTAACGTGTTGTGGTTGTGGGAAAAGGAAGGACTCGACTCTCGAGCTATTATATTTAAAACAGGTAAGCCAAAGCCTATAATAGCCCGTGACGCTTCTTCACAACAGATTAGAGGATTTCAAAGAATTCCGTTTGTAAACGTGATGGGAAGAGATATCTTAACAGTTGGGGAATGAACGTAACAAATCTCTTGCTGGCAGCCGCTACGCCAACACCACAACATATTTATACAGATTTTTCCTCCAAAATCACGAGAAAAATTCCCTTCTACGGCAAATTCACGTATTTTTTCCCTTTCATTAGATCACGATTAAACACTCCCATTAGGAGTAATGGTAAGAGTGAAGGAATGTATCTGGGATCTATCTGCCCCATATGCTATGAATTAGACATTTAGGATGCAAGCAACGTTCTCACAGAAGAAAAAAAACAAAAGAAAAAACAAAATTCCGCCCATCTTTTTTAAAAAATACTCAGTTCTGGCATAATCGGAAGAATTCAGTTAGGATATGAAATAGACAGAGAGGAAAAGGCTGAGCTTCCTGGTTGGATCCAGCTTCTCCTGAAATTTGTAATATTACGTAATGGAAGCCGACAGCCCAATACAATACGAGTGTCTTCCTGGAATGCAAATAAAAACAGGAGTGGAGCAGCCAATTCCATTCCCATATAAATATGGAAAGTGTGCCAAAAAATTTTGAAAATTTCTTCCCAAGCTGGAATAACAAACTGTATATTGCTTATGGCGTAGCGTTATTATGTTCTTTTCTTCCATTCTGGGAATGATTCTTATTAGCAGCTGTTCCAGAACTTGGTGGGGAACATATATTTGGGAGGAAACCACGAATGACAAAGTTTTTTTTTTCCGGGGGAGTCTCCTGGAAAGGTAGAAACCTGAGTCATTTTCTTCCTAATAAACTCGTCCCAATTCAACAAGACTATAAAAGCCATCCATTTGGCAGTGCATAGTACTCCTGGTGAGATTTACGAGGTTATCTTCCACCTATATGTTAAGGAGTGCTGATGATAAGCTTCATGTTGATGGTGATGATCTGTCTAGCTCAATTTCCATGATGATACTCACACTCTACATAACATTTTTATTCCTTCTTGTTCACCATTTTTTGAAGAAAAAAAAGTAATTTAAAAGCATGACGGGAAAAGCATCTGCGTGCGGAGGTTTCCCCCGTCTATATTTTTTTTCACTTGAGTGGATTTAGGCAAGTCGTGGTCGTGTCAAATGGAAAATAAACTTTTATCAGTCGACTCAACTGAGGGAAGTTGAGATGCTTGGCTATGATATGGGGAGGCGATGAGGATGAAAATGATATGATAGTTTTGGAGGAAACATACATCAGGATCGACGAACTTCACCGGAGGAAAGTGAGCTGCTCTGGCTACATAGGACTATACCCATGTTGAAAATGCACGTTTTGACAGTTTTAACGGGGGAAAACAAGAATTTTCACGAGAAAGGGAAGAATTCTTCCAAGGAAGGAAGTCATATGAAAAGTATTTTGTGAAAAAAAAAACTTGAATTTGGTTAGAAAGGAATAAAATGCATTTTTGAAGTGAAATGTAATAAACTTCAGTTTTCCCTTCAAGGCATCATGTCAGTCTGCTCGTAATATGTGCCTAAGTATGTTAGCACTAACTAAGCACTCGAGTTGTTTATGATAGTGAGCTGATCCACATTTTTAAGAAAAGTGGATCAAGGAAAAGAAAACATTTGGCAAAGCAAAAAAAGATATTATGAAATGGACGGATTGTAAAAATGCATCATGTGCAATGGAATGATCAATTTTGTATGCAAATAATAATAAAAAGTTATTGAGAAATTTTTTAATCTAATTTCACCCAATCTATGCATTTAAATAGCTTTTTTTCTGGAAGGATGCAAGATGCAAAAAAAATCAGTCATTTTCCATTCCACTTCAGCAAGAAGGCAACAAGAATGAGTTGAGTTAACATATTTTAGCGATATTATTGTTACATGTGAAGGGTGAAAGTATCCGCACATGGTTGAGCCGGAAGAGCCAAAACATTATTTTTCAAATAAATATTTTCTTCCACTTCATGATACCATCACACCATCTGAATCCAATATCAAGCCAAAAAAATAATGTCAAAATCAATAAGGAAGCAAAAGTTGACATACGGCTTAGATGATGATATCTTTATTTAATATTTTTCTTAAAAAACTACTCCCAGAATTCCTCCACCCAACGGAAGGGAACACGGATGCATAACAAGCCCTTATTAAATATGGATGGATCTATTCAAAAAGCAAATAACCTCACCCAATAACGAAACCAGCAGTCAACATTTTATAATAATGAAAATCGTTATGCGCGTGTGACTCCAAATTGGAAATTTCCACATTATTCTGCTCCCCCACTTATTTGATTCATTGACTTCGACACTCTCCCCTATATAAAAATCATCATCATTAAAACTCCCCAGCCAACCCAAACTGGAGGGAATTGTGCAAATAAGTCACATTATTAAAAAACATGAAAGCCATTCTACATCTGTATCACATCAGCAGCGCCAGCCCAGAATGATGATTGCAGAATGATGGCTTCCGGCCAAACTTCCTTATAAAAGAATTCCTCCTATCTGGAGAACCGGGAAGGAAATTATACCTAAGCATGCCTCTTATGCAATGTTATAAAATTTTCAGGATTTCAATACGACTATAAAGAAAGTTTGGGAACAATAAAGCCCCCCTCCCTTTTCAATCCCATATGCAGGCTCCTTCCACATGTCATGTTTGCCTTAATCTATTATTTCCCATTTGTCGCGAAATCGGAAAATTTATTTATGGCTAAGGTCTTGCGTAATTTATTACTCTCCCTATCCAAGGGAACGTGTCTTTGCACTGTGTTGCGTAATCAGTTTCCAGCAACTCAAATAAAGAATTTATGTATATTTTTGCTTTGCACTCTTCTGGAGGAAGATTGAAGAGAAAATCATTATTATTAACTCAAGTGCATTTACATCCATAAGGGAAGGAACCTTTAGGGGAAGTGCATGAATGAAATATTTCGTTGGATGATGTAAAAGAGAAAAATTGAATTAAAAAAGGGGAATTGTATCTTGTTACTTGTCAACTATTTTTTTTTCTCGGGAAATCAACTTGAGAGAACTCGATTACTTTTCAATAAAATATTCTCCTATTTGCCTCTCCTCATCCAAGAGTTTCTAGCAGTTTCTCAGTCGTTTTGTCAATCTTATTATATTACGTTCATAGCATGGGGAGTTCATGCAAATCCAATACTTCATCCTTATCCTGTCCCACGCCTCCTCCTACTCATCGTCAGAATCCCAATCAGGGAGTCATGTACTAACACAGCCTACATTCCTGTTTTTGAAGCGTTTTCGGAATCATTAATTTATCCTCCAATGAACTCCCCCTCATTCCATGAATTCCGACTGTACCCAGTACCGGCGGAGATGACAGGGAAGCACGCGATGGAAATGAGCTGGAACTTCATTTCAGTTCCTTCCTCCTTACCCTCCAAACATAATTTTTCCAGCTGTGGAATGATAGGAAGTTTACATCAGAACTCCCATGCAAAAAATAACAATGAAAGATGAAAAGGTTAATTTTTTCCAAAGAAAACAATCTTCCGGGTTGAATGAATCCTTGCATTTTTCTTGTAAGAACCCAACCAAGAGAAATTTTTCAGGTCAGATATTATGCTGTGTGGGCTGATATCAGACAAGTAGTCATTGTCATAATCATAAACAACAATATAGTTAGTGTCTCCCTTCATGAGAATATCTTTTTTGTTTGAGGAAAGGGAAAAGAGCAAAGTTAGCAAATAAACACGTTCCACATTAGCATAAGTTTGGCTTGATAATGGGCCCTATTGCCATTATGCATTATCAGCATAATAAATCTCTAAAGTTTGCTTGAACTCCCCTGATGACTATAGTCAATTGAGCCGTGCCATATCAGATGATGGGGTGGCCGGCCCCTAACGCATGTTCCCCGGTTGCAGTTGGAGCACGCAAGAATTAATAAGCCGCACATAAGAGCCCACTCAAGACTTCAAGGCGACAAGCTGAACAAAATGGGAAGAGGATAAAAAATATTGCATTTTTTTAGATGACTTCCTTTCCATGTCACAAGCTATTGTATGCATTCGGATTTTTTTTGCAAATCCTTGCAAAAAAGTCAAGAACCTACTCGAGTGACAAGTGGAGCAAAGTACTTGACATTATAAATGACTCCTTCATCAACGATAAGATATCACTGGAGGGGATTGAACTTTGAATTATTAATGAAAATTAATGCAAAAAATTCTTACTTTCATCTTGGCCACTACTACTAGTAAATTTAAATTCATAAGAAGGCATCTTTTGCAAATTGTAATTATATTTTGGTGCAGAATCTACTGAAACCCCTTTGCTTTTCATATGAGCTTCCCCAGCCATTTCACTTTTTCTCAACTTGGAGGAGACATCTTTGGATAAAGTCACTGATGAGGAGGGAGCAACTGACGAGGATAACTTTTGACTACGAGAGGCATCTTTCGGAGTTTGAGATTCCGTTGTGGAGTACTCCGTATCTTCCGAACATGTTTCAGTATCTTCGTCGTCATCTTCAGAACATCCGGAAGAATCCTCTATAGTCATCCGCTCCTCGTCATCATCCACTTCGGAACAGCAGCTGGAGGATACTTCTTTTGGATTAGGTTGGCTTGAAGAGGAGGACGTAAGCATGAGCTCTTCTGAGTCGTAATCCCCCTCCTCAACTTGCAGGGGCTCAAAGCCTCGACAGTACTCGGGTGTTCTGGACTGTTGGAACTCCATCGTTGATGAGAATTTTTTTATGTCGAATGATTATGTTTTTCCATTGATTTATTTAACATGGACTTTGGAAGAAAAATAGTGCAATTCCTATTAGGTCAGATGGATCAAAATGAAAAGCAAATATTTGGCAACCGGGTTTACCTCCGAGCCAAATAAATGTCCCTGCTCTAAACTGAGGTTTTGACTGTCAACTGTCAACCAAGTCCACATTTATTTTTGCACTTTTATCTCTGACGTTGAAAAAGGAGTCAATGAATGGACTAACGAATGGCTTGTGTTGCCAAAATTACAACGACACAGAAGAAAATTGCCAACGAAGCTACTCATTTTTAAGCCAAACCAACAATATTTCATACACACGCCAGCTTAAAAGGACACCTCATTTTTCTCATTTCCGCCTCATCACTTATCAGTTTCCCCTACTGCCAATCAGTTTCTGAGTGACACTGACACATTTACACAGTGACGGACGGATTCTAAGAATTTTGATATTTTCTCTTGTCTCTGGCATTCCTCAAGACATATTTAACTCGTTTAGCACATTTACACAGTAGAAAGCAATTATCTGGCCCCACATGCATCCGGAACCTACCTAATACGCTTTATGAAATGAAACAAAACGACAGTAATTAACTATAAAACTGATAACGATCATCTGAGTAATTTCTTGTTTTCCATCACCAACACCCCTAAACCAGCACATCGATTATCTACCCACACAGACTAGATTTGCATGAGGAGCTTAACATTTCCACGATTTGTACTCGATTTTTGGCTGAAAAATATGAGAAATTCCTTTCTCCCCAAAATATTAATCACTCTACACAATCACTAAACCAAATCTTGAAATTCTCAGCCCAACTTTACATTTCTAACTGCCCCAGCCCACGACATAACTTTCACCGAAAAACCGATATCCCAACTTCCCAAACCGAAATTGTTTCCCTCTGCCAAGACGATAATTAAAATTCATAATGAGGGGAAAAAATTGAAACAAAATTAGGCATTCAAGATAAATAGGCTATTATATAAGTTGACTTTGTGTGGGCCCACATAAATGACGTATTTGACTGTAGGGCAAAAAGCAATCCTCATCCTCCCCGATTGAGACCCAACTCAAACAACAACTTTATTGCCTGTGGCTTCCTTCCTTCCTCCATCCCAAATCCTCACCAACAACACAACACAGCCTCTCACATTATATTATGCAAATAGAAATAAGATGGGATTTGAAACTTCAAAAAAATGAATTAGGCTCAACAGGGGGAACACCATCGTAGAAGAGCGGAACTTGAAGAGACCGTGAAATATGCATATGTGAAGGATGAGGGAAGCCAGGAAATAAAGTGAAATTACTCAAATCACACACTATAAACTACATGAGCAGTAGTAGGCCCTCATTCCCTCTGTATTTTTCATCATCTTTCATGAGCCAGCCGAGCTCTCTGCAACAAAACATGTCTAAATAAAAATTTATTTCTAGTCATGAATGAACAAAAGCAACATTAAAAGGGTTTCAAACCAAAAGCCATATCACACCATCCCATATGCCAAGCCTTTAGCCTTCCTCACTTTACCCAATTCAAATGGACTACGCGATACGATAGGAGGGATAAAGAAGTCTGGGAAAAAAACTGAAAATAAAACAGATCATCCTCGTCAATTTTTATGTTAGTTTCATTCAGGCATCCACAATACCCAAGGAAATTCTCAAACTTGTCTAGATATATCCACGGCATAATTGTGCAGGATTAAAAGGAAGACAAGAGAGGGGTAGATTGGAAGATTGAAAAATGCAGAAGAGATTTCGACTTGTAGAGAAATGAGACCACAGGGAAGAGAGATGCTAGACTTGGCTAAATTATAATGAGCGTGTAAGGCCATGCATGGGATACGATGACTTTCTTATTACCTCTTTTACAGACAACAGACTCACAGACCTACTACTTTGACTTGAGCCTGTCAACAAGATTAAAAGGGGAAAATGGAAATGGAATGGATGGGGAGAAGCACTTTACTTTGTTTTCTACAGATTTTTTCATAGCCTTTTGCTTTCCGATCTGATCTGATATGTGCCATACGAGTAAAATGTAGTTTGGGCTTTACTACTTTCTTTATCAAGTCAAGTCACATAAATATTGAATGCACTAGGAGAAAGGAATTGTCTTGGATGGAAGGAACTAGAACTATTCATCTATTTTTTCACCTTTTTCAACTTTATGAACTGAACTTATGTCTTATATCCATATTTTTGTCCAATCCAATCCCAATCTTCATTTTTAGGAGTAATTTTCGAGAAACAAAAACACATTTTTTTCCTCTCCTTTCTTTCCAGACAGCAGCTCTTTAAAACGGGTTTGCCTTTGCTCTCAAGTTCAGAGGAAGCCGAAATTGGGACGCGTCTAAAAATGGGAAAGATACTTACTATATGCACATGTTCACCATTCATTCTAGTCAGAAATGTATGAAAAGATGGGGTATATGGGTGGGAGCATCCAACATTTTAAAACGTAAACAACCTCAACAAATCTAAGAAGCCGTGTGTACATCTTAAAGATGTGCAAGTTGCTACATAATCGATTACACTTTTTTTTTGTCCCTGGAGGAATATATGACGTAATAGATGTAGTGCATCTGCACATGATAAATAATATACAAGAGTTTTGAGAGTAAAATGTTGATGATAAGTAAAGTTTTTATGTAGCCATATTGTTTCCTTCCCCACAGCTCTCTGTTTCCAATTCCCATCTTGGAATAATAAACATTCAGAGATTCATAACTTCACTTGTGAAGTAATTTTCTCGTGAGATAAGTTGTGTGCTTGTATATTATTTTGTCATGACTTTCCCATTATATTAGGGTAATAATAATACTTTTAAGACCTGAAATGAAGACGTATGAGCTAAACGCATGATTATGATGTTGAGCTAGTCATGGTCAGCTCTTGCCTCCTCCTCCCCTCCCTCCAAACTAGCCAAACCCTGAATCGGTGCAGTAATGTGAAATCCATGTATTTCCCCCACCCATTTTAGACATGACTTGAATTACACTGAAAAATTAAGTCACGCCCAAACAAACAGGCTTAAAATTCCGTTTCCAATTTATATTTCAAAAGATAGCAAATTCCTCTGCTAAATGCCATGTGCAAATAAATTCAGATTTGTTCCATAAATATTTTTCCTATCTGCGAAAACAGCAGCCTCCAAAGTAATAATATTTTGGGAGGAAAAAGCCATTTTAAATCTTCTCATCCTTAATCACAAAGATAAGCGTCACGCTTCACTTCCCCTGTTTTCATGAAAGTGCACGATCGACTAATGAAGTTAAATGAACGATATGACTCCATTCAATTAGCGGAGCCGGAGTAGTCCCCATCCAGCCCATGTAACTATTGAGCCATCAGTGAAACGCTAATGCCATTTTATTCCCCCAAAAAATATTTTTGGGTGGTTTGATGAACACGAAATGGTTGACTTGGCTTTGGCTTAGTTATCATCATCATACATCCTTTTTGCTGTCTTTCTATATGGTGCGTTCAAGGGCGAAAGTAAACAGGAGCGTTGAGCGTTTTGTAAAGTGAGTGTGGAAACATTTAGAGTCTCCACATATTTCACATTTTCCCCGTTCCTTTTTGGAAACTGAAGCTTTTATACTCGGCTATCCCTTCTAAGAATAGACTTTTGTGGCTTTTTGAGTGATGTATGGAGATGACGAGAGATTAGCGGATGACTCCCTCATATTGTATGAGTGTAAGCTTAGAGCAAGGATGGGCAAAATACAGTTGTATTTTTTGACATTTTCCCCAAACGTATTTGTATTTTCAAATTTGGAGCTTCCATAAAGTCAAAATCCCTGAGTAAGTCAAGGGATAAGCAAAAATTCCAAAATATTAATTAGGTTCGGCTCATTTCAGGTCAACTGTATTTGGTATTTTGTCAAAAGTATTATGCAAATTTTCCCAAAAAGTATTTTGCCCAGCATTGACATGAATGATGCTGATGTGGTGATCATTACGAGGGAAATAATGGTGATGAGGAAGCTTCCCATAAAGCATTTTAAAGTCGTTCAGACTTGTGTGTATGTTATATGTTGTGGCAACTCTCAAGTTTGTCCACAAGTCAGTTAAAAGTCTCTCAGGGAGAATATGTAATTTCAAGCTCATCTTACCAAGCTCAATAATAACGTTGAATTCGGGGAATCCTCTATCCTCTTTAATAGCATTATAAGTTAAGAGACAAGATGAAATAGGAAGCTGACTACTTCCTTTGTCAAACAGAAAATTATGTTGAATGTTGTCGCTGTCGGATGGGGAAGGATAGTTACGTATTCATCTTTCAATTGGATTGGGCCTTGACTGTCGTGATGACATGAGTCATGTTACTTTCACCAGGAAAATTCATAGGTTGGACTCTTTGTTGTCGTATGTCGAGGGAAATGAGTCTTTCTTCTAGTTTATTTGCAAACCTTTAACCCAATTTTTGTAAAGTGCTTTTATAATTACAGAGAAGAAAAGGGGGTGCTTCTCATGTTCAAAGTCTGTTTGATTACGTTGATGAAAATCACGGAGTTCATTATTATTCATTTATGTTAATACACTGGAATTAATTTAATCACCTTTTCCCTTTAACTCACACACGACACCAGGTTTTCATTATGAAAAGGATTAATTTGACATGTCTGCTATCCCGAAATTAAATATTTTATTTCTCGGAAGTGGAAAGAAATGAGAAGAGTTCAAATGAAATACCGGAACAACATGCTAATCAGTTTCCTCCATTCCATTCCAAGCTAGGTATCGTCATATCATAATCCCCAAATATTTATTTCTAATCCGGATAAGCCTACATAAAGTAGGAACCTGTCGCGTCTTTTTTCTCATCAAATACCAAGAAAAATAGCTGAACACAACCCCTCTCCTAAGTCCTATCCCAGCCTGCTGACAAGCTGACACCGGTAATGATCAGACAACTGTCATGTTCCCAGGCTTAACACTTTTGAAACAGCTGCTCCAGAACTGAGCGTGTTGCGCTCTGTTGTTCGACTGTTATGGAGGCGATGGAGGTTGAAGGTTGTAGAATTGCCGTATAATAAACGCTGAGGGAAAGGAATTGGCGTGTTCATCTATGAAATATGAGCATTTAATTTCGATATTTAACCGTAAAATAACTAATTCAGGTTGCTAGTCCATGTGACAGTGCATTACATGCGTTACATGGACTAACAACCTATCCTTTGTTAAGATTCTTAATAATGAGACTCAATAAAACTTCGGCGTTTTAATTAAGCTGTGCCATCAGCATCAAAAGGTTTTTGCATAGTGCACCTCAAATGCATCCAGCAATCCACCTTCCCTGGCCTTGAATCCTTTTCATCCGAATGTCTAATGTCTAAGCTAAGTTACGATGATCAGCCATGAAAGATCTTTAAAATTACCTTGAATGAGCCATAACTCCGACCTCTATAGTCCGCAGGTAAATTCCACCAACTTCCCGCTGCTCCGGGAGCCCCAGTATGTAAGGGAGGATTAACAGGAAACGATCCTCCAGAATGACTACCCGCACCGGTAACGTTATGGCTATTACCTCCATTATCAGCATTATTATTAGGAATATTATTACTCGTTGGAACTCCCGTTAAACTGCTCAAGCTCCCTCCACACATCCCATCACCACCTCCACCACGAAATCTTCTCCCATGGAGGAGCTGCTGCTGCTGGAGTTTCTGTGAATTATTATTATGGACTCCATCAAATCTTGCCAACGCTGAAGATGACACATTCTCCATGATCATTTGGCTTGGATGAAATGGGGACATGCGGCCACAGGCCCGACTCACAGCTACATTATTATTACCCAGCTCGCCCGTAAAACCCATTCTACTGCTGGCATTACTCCCTCTATCATTTTGTCGCTGGGGAGGAGGATAAAAGTTGTCAATAAGGGTATGATGAGAATCACGACCACTATTTTCAACTAGGTTAGGCTGGGATGTACAATAGCCAATGTTATTGCTACTACCACCATTAGGATTTGCATCAGGGCCGGTGGTAGTGAAAGCAGTTGCTCCACTTTCACCAACTAAATGCTGTTGTGGACTAACCCCATAATAGTCAGAAAATACTCCAAAGTTCCTATCAAAATACACTTGGGTCAATGGCCTAGAAGGGCCTATCGGATCCAAATACTCGTTCGCCTTCAATCTCTCATAAATTGAGTCGAGACTGGAGGAAACCGTGTTCAGCAAAGGGGACCGGGTCACACGCGCCGTTGACTGGGGCGTCAACAGTTGATACTGAGGCGGAATCGGTTGCTGTTGGGGAAAGCAGGGGGACTGAGGAAACTCCGTTGTCGTCAAGCGGTTTGGCTGTGTTTGGCGTGGAGTGATAGGCCTTTCACCTCCACCACTCGAAATGGAGTTGCTGAAGGATGGCTGTTGTTGTTGCGGTTTACTTGGTGGACTGTTTATGAAAGGTAAAAAATTGGATGAAGATGGAGAGCCATTATTCATCCGGGGAGAGGGAACAGTGACAGGTGAGCCAAGCAGTGTCTGTCGCTGATGCTCAGTAAGTTGAGGAGTGACTGGGAGCGGGAGGACTGACAAGCTATTTGACAACTGCTGAAATGGATTCTCCACAATTGTAATACATGATGTCGTTCCCGTTCCACCGACACTGCTGGTTCCTCCAGAAGCTCTATTACTATTATGGTTATTGTTACTCCCGCTATTTGAGAGTGGATTCCCACTTTGAAAAGGACTTGATGGTGATGATGATATCGTTCTCCCTGATTGATGTTGACTCAGTCTATTTGCCGAATATCCTCCAACAATACTTCCGCCAGCTACTCCCAGCACGGCGCCTCCACCTCCACCACCACTATTAGCAGAAGCTGTACTTGATAGATCGATATTGCTCCCGGTTAAAATATCATTATTACTCCCGTGGCCCCCATCATTGTTACCGTTATTGGCGACAGAGAGCCCATTAGCTATGAGCCCAAAGTGGCCGGCATCCAAAGAGCGTGTCCTCCCATATTCCTTTCTCCTCTCTCCAGCCCTCATCCGATTTGGCCGAGGAGGCCTAGGCGACATTGGGGCTGTTTGTGCTGAAGAGCCACCGGTTCTATTAGTTTTATTAGTGTCCTCCGAAGGACAGCTCACCGCAGGAGATGGAACGTGCTTGAAATCTGCTAATCCACCTTCCTTCCCAAAGTCAACGTCATCATCTCCGAGAAAGTTTTCACGGCGGAGGATCTCATTTAACGTGGCTAAGAAATCCCATTCATCGGAAGCTGCCGAGGATGCGGCTGCCCCCATATTTGGAGTTGTTTTGCTTCCCCGATACGGAAGTTGTTGGCGCGGTGCTTTATCACCACTTGAAGGTGAATTTACTCGATGATGCTCATGAGAAGATGTTCTTGTCCCCGGTCTATTGTCATTCTGCTGAATTTTATTCGACGAGAATGAAGGACCTCCACTACTACCACCACCACCACCTATTTCCGCAATTTGAGCTTCAAACATCCGCTTCCTCTCTTGGACCGAAATCCCTTCTTGAGAGGAGTCCTCTTCTGATTGATTACTACACCCATCACCCTCTACATTATTCTGATGGAGGCCACCCGCACTAGCAAAACTTTGCTGGAACCATCTGCCCTTCCCCTCGACAATTTCCCTCTTTTCGCTCTTCGCCCTACTGAATCTAGACACTCCTCCTCCACTCCTTGTATCCTCCACGTTCCCATCGTCTCCTTGGACTCCTTCCTTGCAAGAGTTTGGAGTGGATGAATAATTTGGATTTTTATTGCCATTATCTTTCCCACAATTAGTTGAATGATTTATACCCGTCATCAACAAGCCAGACTGGTGCGCATCATTAAGGAAAGGTCGTCGTCTTGGAGGGATCGGCTGAGTATTATGACTTCCCCTTCCACTCTCATTCCCATCCTCTTCCACAACTCTGCCTTGTCTTCTCGAAGCAGGTCGCGGAGTTGGCAGATTTTCATACATTCCAGTAGTCGTCGAGTCCTTAGCCCCACCGCTCATATTACTTTTGCCAAAGTTATAATTCATCCTTTCAGTTTAAGGTCTCGCTCTTAATTAGCGAGAGAGTTGGCTTGATATATAAAATATACAAAACTTTTTTTCATCCCAATTGCATATCGCATCCCAAGACCATAGATATCAGTGTGAAGGTGATCCCATTTCCCCCGCAACCCCAAACCCAACCACAATCGTTCGGGAGGAAGAAAATGTGCAACGGAACAGGGCAAACTTTTCCCCCAAATTTTCAGCCACAATAAATCACAAAAGATAATTCGAAATTGGGGAAGATGAAACCAAGAAAATTTATTTTTCTATCGAGAACTATTTTCTCCAAGATCTGCCAATCCCATTTCATTTCATATATAAAAGTAATTCTCGCCACCATCACCATCAAAATGAGGTATGGGCTAATATAAAAGTAAAAGGAGCATGAAAGTCATCATCAGAGTTTTTTAAGGTTGCATCACCATCACCATCCTCCCATCCCATATCCGACAAAGAACGGCTGTCTAGGAGGCACCATAGAAGCACAAGGTACGATATAGGTAATTGAGACAGTGAAATATCTATATTTCCTTTGAAACAACAGGAGCCAAGCCACAATCACAAACCCCTTCTCATAATCTTAATTACTTCTCTTCGTTGGCCCCGGCTCTAATGTTCCTTTTGAGAGGGGAGAAGAAGAAAGCCTTTTATTGCCCATCCGTATCAACATGAGCACAAACGATGTCCTTCACGAGTGGGATACAAAATCCTTTGAAGCTCGTGCACCGCACTTTCCACACTTGCTTTTATTGCGTTATTATCACATAACCTTGTTATGGGGAAAGGTAAGGAGAAAAAAAATCCCGAAATGAACACAATTCAACAGAGATTTAACAAAAACAGGTCCAACCTCACTTCACTATTTTTTGCAAAGAGACATTGAATTCCACTGTCATGTGAGTACACTCGCATAGCTGAAGAATCCAAATTGCAATTATTATCCTATTGCCAAAATAATTTTTTAATGAGGAGGGAGAATCAAAAAAGATTCCTTTCAGGTTTAGCCCCACTCCCGTCCATTCACACGTCGTCGGAGAATCCAAGAATTCCAAAGGCACTTGCTCCGCTATGTATTGAGGAGAGATTTTCCGCTTGACTTGTGTACATTTTTGCAGATTGCAAATTAGGAATTTTCCCCCAAGTTATATGGTCTAACCCCATTAGTCTGATATAAAGTGGGAAGATTTAATAATTCCTTTTCATATCAGCTTTTTATATATGAAATTTACACTGTTGATGAGTCCCTTCCTTATCACATCTGCAAAATGCTTCCCTCTTGATCGTAATAAAAATGGGGATAGGAGAGTGGAGCTGATGATGATGATGATGATCATTATCATCATGAGCATGATCATCATTCCCTTTCATCTAAAGAGACATGTTTTATAAATTTGTATATGTTTTCCCAGCCTCTCGAATCACATCTCGAGTAGACTGTATCCAAGCGTAAGTTTTTTAGATGGAGGAAGTATGAAAAGTATATTTGGTTGGCTTTTTTGTTGATCTTGGGCTAAAGCCGAAACTTTGTGAACTTATTTATATGAAGATGATGAGGATGTTGAGGACATTCTCCTTCAGTACATATCTAATTTGGAGGAGTAAACATGCCACAGGATATGGGGGAAAGGCACACACGGGAGCACATTTCTTTAGTTTGGTGGTGCCAGTGATGTCGCGTCAGCGGTGCTGTGTGGTAAGCTCTGGTGGACCAATAAAAGTGCTATAAAAAGTGGCAGTATCCTTTTGGAATCTGAATATAATCCTTTAGATCTGGGTTTATGACCTGATGAGCGAGCCATTGAATGAAAATGTTTTTTTGCTAAAAAGTCAACCTGAAAAAATCAAGCGTGACTTGATCATGTTGATGTTGAAGTGAAAGGAGATTGAATAACTTGCTCATTACTGGAGAGAAGTTTAATGGCCGCAAACTTCAAATTAGACGCAGAATGAATCGGAATGAGAAATCACATCCAGTTTCATCCCGTTTCAAATATCTTCATTGTGTAACCGGAAGTTGGCTGTACAGAGGAGAAATTAATTGGCATCAACTTCCCAATTTATCCAGCCATCTTCCATTATTCAAAAGGAATATTGAATTCCGAATTCAAATGGCAATAGACACAGGAATGAATATAGAGAAAGGGAGAGATTTACTCTGAGTAATAATTTTATTTCACTTTTACTCCCGATTCACAATATTTTGCAGGGAGATATGACAGGCATGTGACTTCCTGACGTTTAATATGCGAAGATAAAAGTTGGCGAGGATTTGCTCTCAGATTGGGATAATAAAATATCAAGTGAAGATCAGTCACTGCACTCTTAACAAACTCACATAATCTATCTTCCTTTTTTCCTGTACAACTTGCTGCACTTCAAATCTACTTATCCAATCCATATCATGTATTTTTAATTTGAATGAGAAGAGTCACTTCACGTTCTATATTTTGAGTCGGATCGGATAATACACTTATGATGGGAAAGTGAACGAGGGCCGACACTTGTCTCTTGAAACAGAAGTCAACTCTCATGTCACATAACGCACGAAAGACACGACGCGACAAGCTCCGCCACAATAAACAACAGAGACGAGGAGCAGGTCTTCCCACCCACGTACTTTTTTCCCAGCAGAGTGATTTCGATGATAATAAAATACTTTTTTTTGAAAACTATCCCCACTCCACAGTCACTTTTTCCCCTTGACTTTTCCAACTTGAGTTGGAATAGGAGAGATTTCTCTGGGCCAAGAACCTATTCCCAACATTAACCGTCGGACGGGGAAGAAGAGTGCTGCTGGTGCACATTCATTAGAACGAAACAAGCTCTAAAGATGAGGCTCAACTAATCGTGTCGTAAGTAGTGAAAATGAGAAGGAGGAAGGGTATCCCCCAATAATGCCAGAGATCTGGATCTGATATGATCATCAGATCATTTAAAATAACGTCAATGTGAAGAAAAAAATAGAAAATGCAGCAGAAAATATTTAGCTATCCAAACCATCCCGTTATTTACGACTGTGCAGAGATGGGATCAAGTTACGAGAAGGCTGCACTTCCAATTTCATTCCAGCGTTTGGAAAACCTGACATTTCAGCTTTCAGTCGGATTGAGCGATAAGAGGAAGGATACATTTTGAAGAAGATGTGCCTCCACCTTTTCACATTCATTCATGGGGAGGAAGCAAGTCATCAGGAAACAAGAATTGGGAACTTGAAGCCAAGAAGGGAGGGGAAAAATTTTGAAAGTTGGGAAAAATCATATCTATCCATCTACATAGTTAAATGCATCAATGCATAATATTTAATAATATGGATAGGGATGATGATGATGATAACTATGCTTGTGCATTCCATTTTGGAGGAAGGAAATAAGTTTCACATGTTGACGATCCTGATCCCTAATAGCTGTAATATGTCATCATGTGCCAGCTCAGCCAAGAGCTGTACATAACGATTTTTTTTGTTTCTACTGCATTTTTCCCTTCAGAATGTTATCAGCGTGATTATTACCATCAAGATAACCGAAACCGGGTGTTTCACAGAGTTGCAGAGGAGATTGTATTGGAGTGTGTGACTTGTGTATTTTACCACAAACAAAAACATATCCCATCGTCAAAAATCACTTTTGCCAAATGGCTCAGTTCAATCAGTGCTTGGATGGGATCGATACAACGCGGAGTGGAGATAACAAACAAGTTAATACAAAATGTATCGATATGTCAGGAGCGCCGTGTGGCAAACAACTTCTTTTAGTGTATCAATAATGCCAAATTGATAGAAGGAGGAAGTATAAACACGTGAAATATTAAATGAAAGGAAAATCCTGCGTAGCTCAACCAG
>JAQGAH010001094.1:0-18811 GCA_034696885.1 Lepidocyrtus paradoxus | reverse complement strand
AAGCCATTTTCAAACTTAACTAACTTCTTTGATTCTAGCTTCTTTGGCGTCTAGGACGCCAACGGGCTTTCCTAGTTCAAAATAAAACAAATTTTTAGCTTGTATTTACCTTGCAACATTGCAGGCATGCTTCACTTTAGAAGCAATACAGAGATATTTAAAGAATCTCTGATGTGAAGACCAAAACTGGGCCCATATTGCTTTCTTTGTAGTGTTTTCAGCATTCATCAACTCCGTAGCTTCAATAAACTTCCGCATGGATTCCACCCACTATTTAAATCATTAGATGTAATCAAATTATTTCACATTCACTTTTGGTCATTTTTACATGTTAGGTGCATCCTAATTCTATTGACTAACCAATTCGACAGAGTCATCGTATACTTTCACAAACTCCGGATCGAGTGGAACTTCATCGATATTAAAGGTCACACCATGGAAACTAAGCTGTCTTGCTATATAAGCACCACGGAGCTTCATATCCATTGCTACGATTTCCATTGCTCCGATTCCTCTGAAAAACGTAAAACATTGATCCTGTTACCTGTTCCTGCTAATAAATAATAATATGACTGATTAAATTAGGCGAAAATAAGTTCAGGTACCTTCTCTCTACCGCATTAATAAAATCGTTGAATTCTCTAAATGGAGTTCCAGCACCCCAAATCCCTAGTCGGGTCATGTAAGCCATATTTCTGGGCTCTGACGCACCAGTAGCCGAGGCGTAAACAACCCTGGCTTTTGGTAATTTTTTCTGAAGTTCATGAACAGTTACGCCGGTTTTTGTGGGTTTAGTGTTGCCAACAGGACAGAGGTTCTTTGCGCGATGACATTCGTCAAACACCAACTTTGGAAACAATTAATTCATTTTAATTGCACAACATCAACTATGCATACAGTACAAATATCATTCTATTAACGTAACTTACAACGCCATCGAAATCCTTCCCGCACCAGTCCAAAATTTGCTTCAATCTTGTATTGTACCGACCCCCTTGGGAAGACTCGCCAATCAAGGAAGAATAAGTAGCGAAAATGACACCTTTGTTATTCTTCTCTGGTAAGTTGATACGTCCGTACTTCAATTTGTTCAATGGATAACATTTGATACTTTTGGCACCAATGTCCTCGAGATCACGCTCCGAGTCATACTTTAAATCAGTTGATACTGACACCCAAAGTGCTTTCTTCCTCCCACATAAGTAGTTTTCATAAATTACTCCAGCAATTGTTCGGCCTTTCCCCACACCAGCACCGTCGCCTAAGTAAATGAAGTAAAGGAGAAGAAAAGACCAGCCATAAGGAAATGAATACTTCGCTATTTATTAGCGTTACTGAACCACATACTATTATTATGTACTTGTCATTTCAGTACCTATAAGGAAACCAGCTCGATCACCGTTTTGGAGAAAATGATCATGTTGTTGACATGCGTAAACAACAGCTTCCAACTGAAGGGCAGATAACTTTCCCTGGTTGATTATGTCTTTTGGCAATTTCAACAGATAATATATGTTAGGCGGGAGTACGCTAGCCAGTGATGCTGTCTCCACAACTGGATCAGGATGTCGCTTTCCAATATTCACTATAATTGAAAAATAATAATAATCATTTTTCATTATCAATCGCAAATGGGGAAGCGGAGCTCACTGTAGATTTAATAAGCTGATTACTAATTTACATTTTGAGGGTTTGTAGTCAGCATAGGTTTCCGCCACTCCCATTTCATCTTCTGCAATCTGAACATCATCTTCTTCCTCTTGGTTTTGGACGACCTGATGTGGCTTGGGATGCGAATAGTTAAGCTACAAAAACAAGCAGGCAAATGATGAACTGCATAATATTTCACAAAACAAACTCATTAAAATGTGCAACTTTATTTGCAAAAATGTAGTTTACATTTTGATTTCCTAGTAGACCATTCCATGCTGGATTAGCACTATAAGCAGGCAGCTTCTTGTACGGCTGCTGCATATAGCCTCCACTTAAAGCTGGGTTATAAGGGTTCATTCCCGGAAATGACATTTGGTTTAGACTATTACTGCTTGCTATAAGTAACAATTTTGAGATTACTAATTGCTTTTTAACACGTTCGAATTATTTTTCAGAAACATCCACAAATTAAGATTGATCTTACCAACAAGCATACTATAGATCTGATTTAACGTTGGCGACGACACATTACTAGATGACTGCGCGAGAAACTTTGCAAACAGGTCTTGAAGTGGAGATGCAGATGCGACTGCAGCAGGTAATCCTTGCGGTGATGGAGCAGTCGCCGCTGGGTCAGTTAATCTCAGGAATAATGAAGTGTCTAATAACGGTGAAGGTACATTTATACTAAGCCCACCCTGACTTCTGCTTCCCATCATGGAAGACGTCATAGGTGCCCCTGGTTCCTGTTTGATTACTTTACTGCTTCCGATGGGAGCAGTGCTTGGCCAAGAAGTTGGATATGGAAGCTTGGGCTTTGTTTCCGGCGCTTCGACTTTTACTGTTGGCGAGATTTGATCTGCCATCGAAATGTGCTTTGACGCTTCCAAGTTTTTCCCTCCACCTGGAATTTCAATCTTGTCGGGATCGTCATCCTCGTCAAATGACTCATCATCCTCTTCTGAATCGTCATTAGCTGGGTCTGAGTCTTCATTCGCGTGCTCCGCATAGTTTTTAATTTGTCGGGCCTATATAAATGATTAGAAAATATATAAAGATGTTAAACAAAACTTGACAATTTCTAATTCCAAAATCATTCCATAATTAGTAAATCCTCTCGCTAACATCCCTTCAAATAACATTAGCTCGCTTTGTTAATTATTAATAAGAGGCGCGGTTTTATTGTTTTTATTGAAGCTTCACAAACTCTACAATAAAGTAGTCACGAATCGTGACTCACGATCCGCCATCTCTGTATAAACTTACCGCAAGCCGTTGACTTCGTGACATTTTGATCCTTTGTTGCAAAACTCTTCTAATTACACCGGTGCCTCCTTCCCTCCTCTCCTCCGAAGAATGTTTCGGAACACTTTGCACTCCAACTCGACTTCCAATCAATCCTAAACTCGCAAACAAGCTTTGACTGAACCTTTTCCGCAACACAACACAATCATCAGTCACTGACCCTTACAAATACTTCCTCCTCCCAATTGTCAATTTGCACAACCTAGTCCAAAACCATTAAACAATCCCTTAATTAATTAACCATCCCACTACCCAAACACAAGGGAGCTCTCCGAGATGATAAACATTAAGGAAAAAAAATATGCGCCCAAAATTGCGAATATTTGGGCTCGTAGATTTTAGTCTTTCACCCCGCACTCCACTATCTTTCGAGGAGGAACTTACGGCAGAATGGGAAAAATCATACTTTTTTCTCCACCACAAACATCAAACTTCTTCCTATCTTATCTGTCCTTCCTTGCAAAAGTATGACTGTGACTCGTATACGAATAAGATAGTCTTTGCTCAGCTCATCATTAAAAAATCTACGGAAAAGTATCCATCCCAGCGAAATAATGTATGTAAAACCTTCAGCAGCGTTGTTGTTATCGTAGCGTCATAAGTCGGCACAAATACCTGCACCTCCCTATATATTAGTTTTAGCTTGATAAATATATGGCTTGTGTTCTTTCAGAGTTCCTTTCAGCTTGTGTAATGGAAGGCAATGTTTTTTTTCTTTCCCATTCAATTTTTTATGAGCACAAACCCGACCAGAGTACAACTTGCACCAGAAGAAAACCCTTGTTATGTGTATGGGGGATATGAAGCGGAGGACAACTTTTTCTCTGTTCTCATTCATATGAAGGAAAAATAAGCAAAATATAAAGGAACGGTGGTCGTGGACCGTGCTGTGGTTGTTTGGTGAAGGAAAAAAATGTTGATGTTCTTTTGTGGTGGAGAATTTCGTTTGTGAAAATGTAGAATGGGTTTATGGAGAGGAGAAAAAAATTGCAGATTTTCCGACGCTAAAATGTAGACTTACCAGAAAACCGGATAGAGCGAGAAGGGGAGGAAGTTGAATGATGGAGGAAAGTTGGATTTTTGTATAATGATTTTTTTAATATCTTGAACAATACGAGCCTGTTTTAGTTTGAAAGGGTAACAAGCAACTGATGAGAGCTTCTAGTCCAGGAGGACTTTATTTCCAGATTCGTTCATAATTGATATGAATTTTGGTGTGGAATGAGAGCTGGGACTGAGATTTTCAGCTCTAGTATGTTGGAGGAAATGTCGAAATATGAGAGTTGAAAGTTTTAGCCGGATTTTCTCTCCTCTCGATCCCAGCGAGAGAAGTTGCGTTTTATGGCGTCTTCTCCTTGCATATCGAACTATGAGGATTTTTGCAACAATTTTTTCAAATTGGGTGATTTTTGTAAATGAAATTTTTAGTGCCTTCGTGGAGTCTATGAAAGTTTGGATGGGAGAGGAGGATGTTGTATTATAATATTTTCTTTAGAGTTACCTGGTCGGATAGAGTAAATGGGAGGTTGTGAGGAGAGGTGAAGCCCCTCCTCCGCTGTACATATTATGTGAGGAGAAGCAAGTCCCCGAGTTTGGCGAAGAAGGACGAGGGGGAAGAACTATATGAAAAATTTGGAACTCGGGTGGGGACGAATGAGCACGAGTACGGAAGAAGTCATCTTATGCTAGGCTTATGCATGCTTCGTGTCTTTATGGAGGTATGGAGTAGATGGAGGTGAAAGAGTTGTCCGGTCTAAACTGTCCGCTTTAGAAAAGCCTCTCATCACATTTAGAACAATGTAATTTAGCAAGCTCTCCAAATGTTGGAGCTGAGTTGCTGTCGTCATACCGAGATGAGCAAGTTTTCCTTGAATACCTGAGACCGGGTCGAAAAGACCAGATGAATGAATTATAATATAAAATGGTTTATGAGTGGGAAGAACAAAGTCACTTTTCCATGTAACTACTTATGCACTTTCTCTTTCCAAACCACTGCCGGCAATACGTATGCATGCTAAGTTAGAGGTATGGTGTGGTTGGATAATTAAATATTTTAGTATTATTAATTTTAATTTTTTATAATGCAGTAAGCACGCTATCCATTTTAGTGGTATACATAGGAAGTTACTCTTTATGCATCAGTGTTATTTATACTTTTGCATGTCCTTCTTGGCGAATTCTTTGACATGGCTTATTTACCGATTCAGGTTGGGCAAAATTTACTGAATTGTATATTGAAGCTGAACCAAAAAAGAGGAAAGCTGTGGCCAAAAGATGCTTTACCGATTAATACATGAAGTTACATTAAAAATGAGATATAGTCAGCCATATGCTATGTTTTCTGTTCATTCTCCTCTCATAAAAACTTGATAATATAAATCCGTCTTCTTCCTAAAAACTGACATTAGAGTAGCAACATTGCAAGCTGTAATGCGAACCGGAGGGAATTATTTCAAAATTATATTCCGGTAAAGGAAAATACTGCAATTGCATCATAGTATGGTGTATTGAGATGAAATCCAAGATTAGAGACTAATTTGATGTATTCTAATAATTAATTTGTAAAGAAATATGATATGCTGATATTTATCTTTCTATATATTTGCTCTCTCGCATCACCACAAATACTTGCGTGTCTTTCGGGGTGAAGTGAGACGTTTAATGAAGTATTCAACCCAAAGTTCACGAAAAATATCATTATCAGTAAATGCGAAGAAGAAGAACGTTGTTTGAGTCACATATTTTTTACACCTATCCATTTCCCTGACATTCATGGGATCAACTTTCACTACTCAATGATGAGAGGGCAAAATGGATTGGAATGAAAGTTATTGGTGAAAGTTAAAATACCCATTTTAACTTTCACCAATAACCTTATTGATAGTACCTAGAGGTTTGCGCAATCAGCTTTAGTGCCTCCTTTCGCTCACATATGCCTAGTTTAATTCATCAACCTTACACTTTCACCTGACAGAATATCTAATTTCAGAATCCAAAATCCGTCCTGCCTTCACTGCTCGAAATGAAGTAGAAATCGAGGACTTGATGACATATAAGTTCCTTTAATAGCTGCAATTTCCACTTTTGTAATTTAGTAGTAGATGAACAACAACAATTAATAGTGTTATTCGCTTCTGGTACAATTGTATTTATAACAACTGGAATTTACATATCAATATCAAAAGACATTCACATTGCATTTGACAAATTAATGCTTAAGAACGTTCGCCTAATTACAATTTGCCACCGAATGTCAGGGTGGTGGGTAAAACTGGCCTGAAACGGCTAAAATGACAAGACACATGCTGCAGGGTTTTTTAACGTTAGTGAAAGTCATTGTTTTGGAGCAACTTGTGAAAGTATAATTCCTAGTTGGTTTCTCCTCTATAATTTCTCCTTATTGATGTTTCCAAGAATTTTGCAGTTATATTTTACTTTTGCTATCGGTTGCTCAATGACATATTCTATTTCGCTCAATTATTATGATGGGCCGATGGGAAATGTGATATAAAACAGTTAGCAGAGCTTCAAAACTTAAAATAAAGCTAATTAAATAGCTATGAAAGTGGAACATTGAGCTTTTTTAATAGCTATGCTATGGTATTTTTGAACCAATATATTCATCTCATTTTGCATGAAATTGCTTTTATTTCATGAATCATTAGTCATTTTAGGCTATTTAAGCCACAAAAACTGGATGGTTCTGACCATTTTTGCTTTGCTGGCTAACATAGTTTCTATGAGTGTGTTGCGATTTGCCACTGGCAAATTGCCAGTTCATATTGTCCTTATTCAACACAATGTTTGCTTTCTAATAGAATTCAGAATTCGCCCACATATAATTTGCAGACAATGGAAAGTTTCACCAAGTTACAATTAGAAACCCATTTCTAATTACAAAGTTTTCGAGGAATCATTGAAAGTAATGGAGCAATGAGTCAAGTTGCATGTAAAACTTACGATTTTGATGCCTGGGTAGTGGGTAGGACATCTAAATTATACCAAATCATGTTATATAATTCTGGAAGGCTTAGAACCATTACCAATGTTTAACAAAGCCATCAATAAAAAGTAAAATATTTATGACATATTTTTTTATTTCAATGACAAACAGTATCGATTTATGCAATTCCTTCCTCACAAAATTTTCCATCGCTTTTCAGCAGTTATAGGAAACCGGAACAAAACTAACTGTACGATTTTAGTCCTATTTATATTGCTCAAGCTCATTGGAGAAAGAGCGCATCCAGAAACGGCAATGTGTGATGAACGGTAGAAAAAGGATTCAGAGTTTGAGATAAAACGAAATAATGCTAATTTCGTATTTCAATGCAAGTGATACGAGAATGGAATAATACATGCTACGATTTTTGTTATCTCTATCCACTATTTATCAATTTCTTAATATTGATTCATTGATTCTGCTGACCTTTATTTACAGTTAACGCTACAGTACGGTATACACATGACGACATATTCGTATGTATTTATTTGCATTTGCCGACTGACTGTCCATTTAGTCAGTTTGCTTTCCCCGAGTTACACTTCCGTCAGTGTGCCTGTCTCAGTTGAAAAAGTCAATTCATTTCCCAAATATTTAGCTGGTCAGCGAAAAAGTGGTCAATGTGAGTAGCAATATGTTATATTAAGTTTAAAGTTAACTTTTAGAAGTTTTATTGACTTCCTTAATCTGTATCATACTACCCCACATATTTTGATATTTTCTTGTATTACTATCTATTATTCAACTATATAAGATTTTTTGTGTTTGTTTCATTGGAAATTTCAGGTGCTCAAGAGATACACATTCGCATTGGCATTTTCTTTCAATTCTAAAACAACCTAAAGTTACATGTCTGTAGTAATCTGGACCACGATCGATTGAACTTGAACTCACGCAACGAGGAACCGTCAGTTGGAAATTGGAGACAGTGACACTTGCACTGTCGTCAACATTTCAAATTTTCAATTCATGGCTTATTCTCATATCTCGGCCTAAATCAACAAAGATTTATCTTAAGGTTTTAAAACTTAAATCGTGCTCAGTGTTCGTTCAGTACTCTTGACCTTGAGACAATTTGCAAATATGGCATCAGAAATACCAAATACGATGGAAGGTAAGATATCAAAGTTTACAATATTGATGTACAAGTAACTACTGCTTTCCTTATGGTTTCCTTATGGTTTCCTTATGGAAGAGGGTTAACAACAACTAATTCCAAATATTACATGCCACCTACCGAACATTTGCAATTTGCTAGTGTTCGGTATATGGCATAATATTTGTTGTAGCATATAAACACAAGATTGTGTAAAATGATAATCTCGGTAGCATTTATGCTGATGACTATTTCTAGGGAAGCTTTTCTGCTGGGAAAGTATTTACGGATAAAATTGAGTAGTAGATATAAAAAAGTTTGGTAAATGGGGCAATTGGAGACCCCGTTATCACTAACGTATTGTTTCTTCACTTCTACTTATTCCTAGTACCTCTTACTTTATATTCACCGCTGCAGGCTTACTTATTTGCCTTACTGCATTACTGCGATAAAGTGATAATTAAAAAGTCTATATTTATTTAGAAAGAACAGGGATCCAATAGAATTGTTTTGAAGTTCAAGGGCCAGCCAGATACTATATAGGGAGTGTAACAGATCATGAATGTGAATGCTTCGAGTCGTCTTAAAGCTGGCAAGTCATTTTAACTTACTGAATCTCATGAATTAGAATGGAAATACTCGTATTCAGGTATTTCGGATTTGTCATTCATTGCTAACGTAAAAGTAAAAGTATCTTTTGTGGAAGAGGGCATTTTCCCAAATCATGTCAAAGACAGAGATTATTCCTCAAACATATTTTTGTCTTTCATAGCTATGCATAAGTAAATACTCATAATTTGTTTTGCATTTTTCTGTCACCTTGGTATATTATCTCTCCACACCTAGTGTACAATTTCAGTGGTTTCTATTGGTCCATCTGAAAAGGGATAAATTTCAGACGCAATACAACCGTTAGATAAAAACTTTTACAGTTCATTTCAATAACTGAACAAAGGATCCTAATCACGAACAGTCCAGTCGTCCCTACTCTAGCATGGCATTCTGGTTTGGTTGGATTTTGGATGGAATAAAATAATTCTTCTTTTTCTGTCTTGCCTTATTCAAGCAAGAAATGGGAACCTTTTGATTCTCTACAATGAGCATGTTAAACAATACGTATTGTACGCTGTATTGTTGCTTTACTACATGTATACGCATTGGATAATGCTATGAATATAGCATCTTTTCAGGTAGCAAGGCAATATCCCAAGTCCCAACGAAATCAACAAAAGTGCAATGCATTATCATTATCATAAATTTTCCATGTTTTATCCCTTCCTCTCATGAAAAATGAAAATAATAATAAATCACATCTAGCACAGGTCAATACACACACGAATGGCTATTTGCTTATTGTTCATCGTTAAATGTTATGTTTGTATTATATCGCTACTGTCACTGTGACTGTCAGTGACATTGGAAAGTCTCATTTACTGTACGTCCATCTCGTCCTCATATCCTCAATCTTTTAGATTTTGCTAAATGAACCCACCATTCCAGTTTTCTTACACCAAATAATCCAATCTGAATTTGAGCATCTTTATATTGAACATGAAAATGCCTAGTGGATAGGATTATCCATGAGGGTAACTATTCCAATGACTAATCTTCCAGAGGAATATGAATAGTAATCGGGATTTGTATTCCAGGAAATTGTCATAAAAATATCCTGTCAAGATAAGCATAATTTTCAAAAGACGTTAGATCCATGTTGCATATCAGAAAGTAAAAGAGGAAAACTAAAAAGAACTTTTATAAATTATAGACATCTGGAGTCTCTAGTCTGAGTTATTGTCTCACTCGAAATAAACTTCAACACATAAATACCTAACCTAGCTAGTGAGCTGAATAGAGCAAATGAGCATCATTAAATAAAAAATAGTATAAATACAAGTACAAGACATGAGTAAGATATACAGAGAAGTATTTATGTTAACTAAAACTACATTTTCCCATCAACCCTACCTTACTTAAGATAGAGGATTGTTGTCGTCATTCACTATGAAATTCTCGTTTCATTGAGATCTTTCCCTAATAGTTACCCTTCATAAGTAAGCAAATAAAGTTACCTGAGTACATAAATATTCTAAATATTCTCCTCTCGAGCTAACCAACAGAGCATAAATAACATGCTTTTAATAGTCTAGCTCATTGTTACTTGTCTGTATATAAGGGAGCGATTTGTGCAGGTAGCCCAATAACAACTATCCAACAAGTTTGCTATCCCTTGTTAGTCATTATTACCTATTATACAGTTACGCATCCTTTATCCTTACTCACTGACTCCTTTTTACGGTAAACATGCATAGCAACTCTTAACATTTAGCATAATATTATCCTATAACCAATATCTATATACAATCCGGTTGGGACAGAATAATGCTAAATGTGAGTGTGAATATAGAGTGAATTTTGCATGGTTAAAGCTAAATCGATAAAAATAGGTATCAATTTTAATGCTTTTTTGGTTTAATGGGAACTACCAAATGATAAACCTAGATTGGTATTGTTGTTTGGGAAAAATGCAGACATTTAAATTTACAATTTTATTTTTATTACCTTATACCTTTTACGAGAGACATGAAATACAGATGTGCATATGGAGGTTGATCGCAAATTATAATTAATAGAATTAGAGATTCCCTTTATTTAGTAATTTCTATCAATACACCAGAGCTGCATTCATTCCCCTTTTTTTATTTTAATAGTTCTGTAAACAACGCATGCAACAATATCAACGCAACACGCATCATTTACTTCGCTGCAAAGCGAGGCAAAGATATTGCATGCTTTTGTGGTATATCAATTTTCATGCATTTTTAACCAAGTTCACTACAAGATGGCATATCCCAGCGAAAAGACTTCTTCTCCTCTTTGGTGTCTATTAGACGTAGGTAATAATTAAGTTGATATTGGATGCAAATAGATAGCGACATATTTTTACCAAGCGCATTGCGATTTTTACAAGCTTAATATTTCCTGGTCTTCCTTCATCGCTGTACAATAATGCATATGGACAAACCAATTTCAGTTTTTCCATGTTATTTACCAATACCATGATGGCAGTCTGAAATTGGTCACTTAAATCAGGATGTCAGGAAATGCAAGTAGAGCCGAAATTTTCTAATTTCTCTGCAACAAGTCATAATTGACCCTGACGAAATGTTTATATTACTCCAATCAAGCTGTTGAATGCTCTAATCGATGAATTAAATTGATTTAATCAAACTATAGGATGACCTTATCCCATGATCCCATCATTCTGGTCAACCGATCAACCCTAAACAATAATGACTAATATTTATGCAATGCTCAACTATTGTCAATGACTGCGTTATCTCTTAATTCTTCACAGGCAGACAGACAGCGAAAGTAAATCCTGTAAAAATAGCTTTCATCAGCGTAATAAAATACGTAAAACGCTGATGAATTTTTATTAAACGTATCAATCAAATCAAAGATAAGCCAGTCAATGAGCATATGAGCAGAGCAGCTTATTATGCCTCCCTTCCACTTCCCCACCCAATGTCTCCGTTGTCCGGTTTACTAAGAAAAATGATGTCATATTGTATGATGCAATTTCCATATATGATTCATTCATTCAGTGCTTGCGAGTTAAGGACTTTTCTGCAATGAGTAAATGATGATGTTTTTTATCTGCAGCGTTTCACGCTAAAAGAGGATGTGTTGGATGTTACCGAATGAACACTAGATGTGCAAAATTGCCAAAAAAACAACATTAAACCAGAGTAATGTAGCGAAATCCTAAAGGAATTTTTATAGGAACAAAATATATATATATCCGTGTGCGATTTGCTTAACTTTTATAATGAATTATGCATGTATTTCCGGTCCCTCTAGCTCCGTCTGCTCTATAGCTGACAATAGGGGCGGCTAACTTGCATGGCACTAGGCTGATTGAATCCAAGCCAAAGATCTTCCAAAGCATTTGTATATCTATATAAAATATATCTATCTTATCTAAGCATATTGAATTTAATATACATAGAAAACTGTGCAAAATTCGTGATGCGTTGCGGTACTATATAGGAATAAAAATTAAAAATGATCTATTGGCTTCATCAAATGTAATAATATCATATCATCATACAGTCGACATAGTATCATCACTTCACACAATCAATCCAACATTCAGCCCTCATCCTACAGCAATTATAGACTCACAGCTCTGTTCTGATTTATTACAGAGCGGAAAGCTAGTAATGTATTTACCGAGGACGTATGTCTGTCTATCGACTGTAGGGGGACAGCGCAGTGGACCCTTTTACCTTCCACACCCGTTGATATTTTTTTTTTCAAATTTTACACAGGCAAACGTACTAATATCGATACCAAAGTTGCAGGTTGAACTACATCCCTTTCGGGGAAAATTGCAAATAGTGTTAAGTAATGTTCGGAGAAAATGCCAGAAAGTACTAAGTAATTTTCGGAGATTTCAAAGCAGATCCTGCTGTATACATACATTCTTCTATTTTCTCCGAGTGTGGTTCACTAAATACTTATTCGCGAAAAATACGATGTTTCTCACATTGCCCCTGAAAATGAGTTAGTTTGTTCTCATTTAAAATCTCCGAAAAAGACTTGGTGAACCTGAAACTTTGGTATATCGATATCCAAACCTAAGCTCAATCAATACTCAGTATTTTTGGATATGATTCGGTGAGGTCAAAGGTTATTTTTCTCCCAAATTACCGCATCTATAAAATCTGGCAGGGTATTGTGTTTCATAGAAGAATGTTAGATGAGTTACAACTGATAAAAATCAGTAATCAGTAGTATCATTAAGACATATGCATTCAGCATTAGGTAATTTTACTATTCATCATGTAATATCTCATTGTATTGTAAATACTAAGCATAGCCTTCAGCTACGTTCATAGTATTAGTTGTTACTTAGCAACACACACTTTTTAAAACCGTTTTTACTGTCATACTTTTGCGCTATCCTATATCTTACCACATTAGTATTACATTATATATCCTCATTATATAGACATAGAAGAAGGGATGGATAACCGATGATAACTTCTCTCTCCACAATGGAAATACATATCATCCACTTATATGACTTCCTCCAGTTCCCCTTCTTGATCCCTCTACAAAGAAGTGCTTAAAATTCTTCGCATAAAAAAAATCAACTCTCTAAGCCTCACTAGGCCATTCGCCATTTGGAGTGAGTTGATGAGGAAGGGACAAGGATGGGAAACAAAGGTGTAATACCTACATAACTATAACTAGGATATGGATAAGATCCACAGGAGCAAGCGAAATAAGTACGCAGTGCGTATAACGCACAAACGCATTATAACAAAAGAGAGAGCAACGAACAACTGATAACGGACAAAAAATGGGCATACCAGTTCTTCCATATTCCCTTCAATGCTGAATCTCCATCACTCCCATACACAAGGGAAGTTGCAGGTTGAATAGGGACGCATGCATATTGCGTTAGGACTATGGTGAAACGCATTTCTGCATAACCCTTTTATGTATCCGTCTCGAAACATGGATGTGTACGTAGCCATGTACGTGTCCATGCAATTTTTG
Organism: Lepidocyrtus paradoxus; assembly: GCA_034696885.1. NCBI lineage: Eukaryota > Metazoa > Arthropoda > Collembola > Entomobryomorpha > Entomobryidae > Lepidocyrtus > Lepidocyrtus paradoxus. The sequence continues at coordinate 5,186 of JAQGAH010001094.1, read as the reverse complement.
GATAATGAGAAGGGGTGGGAAGTAACATGAATGGGTGTATCCTTTTGTGTGTTTGGCTGTTGCGGGGTCTCATTGTAATAGTAGCTGGTAGTGTTCTGTTGTGATGTGGACTTGTTGTATGGTTGTGAACAAAAGCGAGGTACGCCAAGAGTAAACACAGGCTGGATGGGTTCAGCATTAGGCCAGTGGTCTTTATCCCTTGTTGGGTATGTGTGGCTAGGATAGTGGAGAAAGAAGGTTTCAGTCTCTGTCTGCCTTAAGAGCATCTCATATAGTTTCTGCATTTTTTTTATAGTGAAACTCTTCGTTTGACATTTAAGTTAATTTTAAAAGAGCATTTAAGTTATCGTGTTTTGTTATATTTAGGCTATTTTGCTAACTCGTTAGTTAACAAGATGTCATTAGGGAGTGTGATCCACTCATCAGGAAACTCGAGCTCGTCCAAAGGCTCTATTCATTCAGTGAACTCGTCCTCATCGTCCAAAGGATCCGATGGAGATGGTGATGGTGGGAGCAATAATGTGGAAGGAGGGGAGAGCACTGGAGGGGCTAGTATTGATGGGGGTGGAGGAGGGACCTCCAGCTATGGGATTTGCCTTCGGAGACGCGGTCCTCGAAAAGCTTGCACACCTCCACCGGCAGTTAAAACGGATAGTTTAGAAAATGGGCTCAAGTCCCCGCCAACCCCACACAAGATCCAGAGTTTGGACGAGAAGAGCCTTCGACTGGATGAAAACTATTTGTCCATCTCACCCTCCGGAAAGAATGGATACTCTCATATTACCGCAAATAATGCAAAGCCTCTCAATAGTACACACCAGAATAAGACGTAAGTGGTTGAACAATTAGTTGGCGTTAGTGAGTGGTGGGATTTTTATTTTGTCGGGGAGAATGCTGCAAAGAAGTGATATAAGTACTTTTATCCTGGGTTACTTGTGGATCTATAAAGCCAGAAAGTTTTGAATTTGTTGATTGTTGTTTATTTAAGGGCACTCGCCTTGTTTTGTGTTTGATACAAGAGTGAAGCTGCGCAGTTTTTAATTGTATAAAAAATGTTTTTTTAAAGAGTTACTTGTTTCCTGATTACTTCACATTGGTGTTTAAAGGTTCTCTATATTATCTATATAATTATTAATTAGTGTGCTTTTGATTACCTTATTCCAGGGATAAATACGTCGAAGGGGAGAATGGAAAGACGGAGAAACCATCAGTTGAGCTTTGTCCAGTCCGTAGAAGGATTAAATTGACTGATTATTTTGTCCAACGTCGGAGCAATCGCAAGACTCAGGAGGCCATTAACGCTGAAAAACATCAATTGCTGGTCAAGGCAATATCGGATGGGGAGCAGCACGGACTAATGGTAATTGAGAGTTGTGTATGTTGTGCATGCATAATGATCAATTATACATGTTTTAATGAATCTTTTTTACAATAACTGACGTTTATTAATGGACACGGTTTTTAAACTTGAACAGGCGAAACGGTTCAACGGAAAGGGACGAGGTGTGGTAGCTACTAAACAATTTTTGCGGAATGAGTTTGTAATCGAGTATGCTGGAGAATTGTTAACTAGTACTGAGGCTAGAGCTCGAGAAACCAAGTATGCGAAGGACACTGGGGCTGGTTGCTATATGTATTACTTTCAATATAATAATCAACAGTATTGGTGAGTCTTGAGGAATACGTAGCAGTAAATGTTTAATACTTTAATTTAACTGGTTACAAGAAAATAATTTGTGATTTTTTTAAACTCTGTCAGTGTGGACGCCACAAAGGAAAGTGATCGATTGGGAAGACTTGTAAATCATAGTCGTAACGGGAATTTGGTCACAAAAGTAGTGGAAGTTAAAGGTTCTCCAAGGCTGATCTTAATTGCAAAACGGGATATTGAAATCGACGAGGAACTCTGCTATGACTACGGTGACCGTAGCCGGGAAGCTCTCCGCCATCACCCTTGGTTGGCGTACTGACATGATAACTATGACCTTAATTAACTTTGTCACTGCCAGTGAAAAAAATATCTTAGCTAAGAATGATTATCTTCGATAAGACTAAAAAAAATGAACAGTTAGATCAGATTGTGTTACAGGTTAAGAAATTTACTCAGAAATAAGACTAAGCCTTCTGATGTTTTGGCATATGTACATATATGTATGATATTGTAAAATAATTTAGTCAGCACAAACAAGATGCCTTTACCAAGATTAAGACGGATGGCTCAATATTAAGTATATCTGCAGTCATTGGAATATGATGCATTTCCTTATTTTATAAAAGTCATTCTTGCTAGTACTTTCAAGCAGTTGCATATCAGAGCTTGACATATTTCATAATAATAATTTTATAATTATAATGAAATATGAAATTTTAGATGAAATAAAAATTCAAAGTTCATTCATTAAATTTACACTTATCACTTGCTTTTTTAACAACTTTATGTACAAACGACTTATGGAATTAAGTAATTTTTAGAAGTTTTAAATATGTAACAGCATCTAAACACCAACAACAATATGTTCGAACGACTTACGTGTACTTGTAACAAAATTTCAAAGCATGGAACTTGAAGCTATGAGTGACCTTATATCGAACAACCACCAACTCTCGTTGGTTAATCTGGAATAAAGCTTAACTATCGGCAACATAAACATGCAAACGCCGAAGTCTCGTATTAGCGGCCTCTGTTCTGCGGGTTCACCATAGTTTTCAGCCTAACATCACTTAACCACTAAAAGTTTCAATAAAATAAATAAAATTTCTATACGATCTCACAAAACTTTAGAAATCACAGGGTAATTGGATTTGGTTCATCAATTCATAATATGATGATGCTCTTTGATTTTACTCTCCATAAGAATCTTTATACTCCACCAAAGAGCGATTAAGATTCCTCCACGCAGCTAGTCAATCAATCACATAAGTTGAAAGTTTCTCACAGGCAAGGACTAGGCATTAGGTTTTAAAAAAAAAATCTTAACAGCAAAAAGGATAGATAGACGAGTAAGGAAAGCGTTAGAGATCATTTACTTGCAAATTTAAAAAAGATACGCATATATATTTTTGTAAACTTAGCTGCTGCTATCTGACGGTATTTTCTATTGCAAAAAACTTAGAATGACAGTTTCTATTAGCATTGTACATGTTATCGGCATAAAGCAAATATCAAATAACAATTAGCCTAAATAAACATTCAGCTAGTATTTGTCACTTGTACCGACGGCGACTGTTCCCAAAGTGTACACCCTTTCCTCGTCGATGATGCCCTTCCTGCCTCTCGTTCGAAACGTTCCGATCTAACGTCGGGGATGCCTTTCCAGATGCAACAGAATCTTGCTGCTTCTGATGACTTGATTTAGCAGGGACCGCTGACGGCTTCACTTGAGTACTTTGGGACACCGGGCGTTCAGCTTGTTTCTTCTGCTGGGCGACTTTGGTGCGTGGTACTGTTACTGTTCGAGTAGTATGGCTTAATGAAATATTAGTCGCTCCAGTTGCGCTACTAGTGCGTTGTGCTTCCTCTCCGTCTAGCCCACCGATACCGTCAGAGGACGATGAGGGGGAATCAGAGTCGTTTCCCCGTTGAGATGAGATGACTAATCGCTTTTTATCTATCTCAGTCAGATCAATTATTCCACCTTGACTTTTTTGCTTGTTGAATAACGTTTGTAGTTTTTCTTGCTGAGCATGCCATTCTTTTAAAATTGCATGACTGTCAACAATCTCCAACGACTCTTCAAAAGGAGGCGGTGACTCCAGCAGCTTCTGTACATCAATGTCTTGCTCCAAATTTTCCCGACACACGGGGCAAGTCTTTCCGGGCGCTTCTCCAGGCAACTAAACAAATAAATATGCAATTCAAAAGTCAATATCAACAGACTATTCTAACATGTACATTAACTAACTTACATGTTCGCCACTTGCAGCAACTTGCATTAAGTTCTGTAAATATCGTCCGAGGCAGTATGAGTGAAAATGGTGGAAGCAGAGTGATCTGTGAAAGATATCACAGGAAGTGAAGGATAGTAGACAAATCGGACACTCTGACGCTGGTCGATTATTGATTGTCAGAAACTCCTTCCCCATATCGATGAGTTCGAAAATCATTTGAGATTCCAGTCTCTCACTACAGCTTTGTATCATGTTACGGTACAATGCATCCAGTAGCGTCTCACTCAGTCCTCTTGGGTTGCGAAACCGAATTAAGGGCGACACCTTAGGGTAGCCTTCTGGGAGTGTCAGCTCCAATGTCAGTGTAACGTACTTTGACTCTTGATCATCACCAGTCGCTGGGTAAAGCACCATGACAACTTTCGATGGCCCATTTCTTTATAAAAAAAACGAGAAAAGCATGATTACTTGGATCGGTTAAAAATGGAAAGAAATGAGTTGCAAATGTTTCATTTGGTTATCTACAAAATAAGTAAATACATACCCCTGCTTATCTTGGATGTTGATTTCATCCAAAAATATTGCTTCCAGGGCTTCAAATTCCTCCAGACAAGCCCTAATAAATATACACAATATATTAATTTTACAAAAAGTAAAAATATTTATCAATACTTAATATAACTACTTGTAATTACTTAAACATAATTAATCAAAGTTCAACTTACTCTGTTGGCATTCTGGCTGTCTAGGATAAACTGTAAGATTTAAAGAAAAGATGCTCAGATCCCCTCAATGGCACACGGATTGACGGTTGTCAAGTACTGTTATCAGTTGTCGACCTAGAAGGCAAACATAATGAACTATATTTAATTTAAATTTAAAATAACTATATACTTAACTGACAAATGTAAAGGTGAAAGTGAAGACTCAATTGACTTGCTATTAACACATAGCAAAAAAGCCAATTCACAAGTCAGCAGCAGGTCTGTCTTTGTCATAATTTACTGGAAAATTTTAACTTTTAATTAAAAATGAAATTTTTCAATTTGGAAATTAGACTAGTTCCATATGAAACGGTCCAAAATTCATGCAGTCATATTTTTTGGGTTTGCTCATAAAATCAAGTTGAAACACTAGTGCGAAGAGCATATTTAAGCCTCATAGATATCATCAACGTGGTATTTAATTATGTTTAATTTTTTATGTAATTAACATGATATGGCTAATGCTTTATATACTTACTCTTTTTGTCTGTCCGTCCGGTTTATAGTTAAACCTTTTCTGATTTTAAGTTAAAT
>JAQGAH010001093.1:0-18814 GCA_034696885.1 Lepidocyrtus paradoxus | reverse complement strand
ACATTTGAGGGATTTGCTTTAGACATGAAGAGCAGTCCGACAGGAAAGAACCCGATTCTGGGAAGAAGTGTGAAATTAAATCCGATTGATGTACGAGATAATTATGCTGAGGAGGGGCAAATTACCGCGTTTTGGGAGAGCGCCCACAACTTTCTCCGAGAATTTGGAGAACACATTTGGTTCATCAGTATTTGGGGGTGCAAGAAGCAAAACGCTCGAAGCTTCTTCCGGACTCTTCATCAAACTCTGAGTCTCCTCCCAAACTTGAAGAGTTTGGAGCTGAACAGCGGTCCCAGCTGGATTAGCCGAAGGAACTTCTCTAGCTTACGACCAGACGCATTTCCGATCCTTCCCCATTTGGAAACCCTCAAGTTGGATTTTTGGTTTCGGACGCTGTCAGAGATATTGATACACTTATATGGGAGCCAAACTCGAAGGCTTGTGTTGTCGGCGCGGTGGGATTGGGATTGGAGGGTGGAGTATGTCAACTTGTTTCCGAACCTTACCGAGTTGGAAATCAAAAGCCCTGCATCCGGCAGGGTAAAGCCATGGATGGAAAGAATGAATGGGTTGCTGCTTGCCATTGACGCCCCGCAACTTCACTGGCTTCATATAGAGGTTCCACAGCATTGCTGGTTGAAAACGGAGGAGATACGTAGTTGGCTGCGACGCTTCCCTCGTTTGAACGAATTTCGTTTGTCTGGCTTCAAATTTGTAGAACATGGAGCATCGCCTGAACCGGTTAGACCAATTACGTCCGTGGAATCGTTGAGTATTCATGATACTTTAGTGTGCCCCAGATTCCTCCTTAATTTTCCCTCACTTCGATGTCTTGAAGTTCGAATGGGGTGTGGACATCACAATAATGTTGGACATTCCCGGAATAATCAGGCGCGAGTTTTTCAGGAGTATATTCAAAATGGGAATCTCGCAAATGTATGGATCTTGTTGCCTAAACTGCAGACACTAATTCTTGTCAATGATTGCCAGGATATACGGGATCGGTTTAGCAGGTCAAAGTTTGAGAGATACTTACGGGCATTGAATTACTCTGGGGATTCCGAAGATGAATCTGCAGTTGAGGAGGACAACGAGGATGGTGCTGACAACTGGTTTAATTAGATTTGAACAGTGGATTGTCTAAATATAGAACCGTGAAAGTGAGAATCGCTTGGATAATTTTATGCTTTAAAAGCTAGCATATGTGTATTCGAAGCGCTTAATGTAATTTAGATAGTAAGTTTTAAGATGTCTGGTGACTAGTTTTAAGCATTTTTGAATTGATGATTTAATATTAGGATTCTTGGATTTAAGGAATTCTGATTGTGATTAGTAATAAGCGCATTTTTTGTATTAAGTAATTCCGATTTTAGTAATAAGCGCAACTGTAAGTTAACTTGAAATCCAATTAATTTTTCCTTTCATAATGATCAGTATGTCTTTCATATGTCTTTCTTTATGCATGGAACATGATTGTTGTGAAATCAACTTACCTTCAAAATAGATTTTGGAATCAATAAAATAACTTTTCTGGTAATTCTGAGTCGGCTTAATTTAAAAAGAAATTATTGCGTTGCATCTGGGGCGTGTTGAGAAAATGCATATTTTGGAAACAATGAATGATAAATAATATATAACAATACGGGCTGGGCTCAAAATTAACTATTGATTTTGTCGCAAAAGAGAGAAACTTTCAGTGCCATAATCGCGTCACGGTCAATTAAAATTTTCTGAAACATATTTATTTATATACTTTTCCAAACTTCATAAATACATATATATTTTTTAATTGTATCAATCAAACATTACTTTGACATGAATGCATGTTCAATACATACAAATGTTTGCTAGTGTAGTTCTAATTAACACAAATAAAATGTAATGCTAACGCCAACGCTATATTTCTATATTCTTGAGATAATTTCATAATCTGAATAAAACTTCGCTCCTTGCTCATCCCGCTACAAATTCAACAAAATAGATAGCGTTTTTAATAAATTGTCAGATTGCTAAAACCTTCCATTCATTAAAACCATTAATTGCATTTGTGTCAGCATGACATATCTTAAAATATTCCTATCTCTTCTACGTCTACATTTTCCAATTTCAAGATCTTATCAATTCCAGTTCAACCAGGGCCCTACTAGAAATGCAGTTTCATTAATTGTCTTCGAATAGCTGGGACAACCTTCATACCTATATTCACAATCAGATAGTCATAGTGCGTGGAAACTTACATCTCGATCCTTCAATTCTACTCTCGCACGTTTAGGTTGTTGGTTCCGAACAGTTAATTCAAAACTCGGCATTTTCGCAGTACCTCCTGTCATCGCTGCAACATAAGACCTGGTGTCGTCGGTGAGCTCGGTGCATGCACTCACGTCGAAGAAGTTTAAATTCCTCCCGAGTCGGTCCACAAGGAAGATTATACCTTTGTCGGAAATCTGGAAATTCGTTGAACGAATAAAATGCTTAATTGTTGGAATTAATATAAGTATTTATTATCATCCATCATTAACTTACCAAGCTGGAGCCAACTTTAAGTTCCGTCATATTTCTACAATCAGCGAGACCAAATGCAACGGAGGCATCGGTAAGTCGAGGTCCGATTACAGCAAGTTTCTTGAGAACTGGAAATCAGTAATACAGTCATTCACACTAGCAATTACTTTAGAAATTATTTTACTTGTCTAAAAATAAAGATCTAAAATTACATGGAAGGGAGCCAATATACAAATCGGTACGATGCCTTTCAGCTCCTTCATAGAGAAACCCGGTTTGCAACATGTCATTACAAATCTCTTGCGAAATCCCAGTCAAGCCCCAATCCGTGCATTTAGCATTGGAAAATTCCAACTCGGAGAGAATTGGAAGACTTTGATAGATCACTCTAAGCCTCTCATCATCAATCTCAGGGATGTGGAGGCAGCGTAAATGTGGGAAACAAGTAGGCAGCTTCATAACAAACTCCTTTGGCCATTTAAAGTTGACCAAATGCAAGGATCTGAGGTTGGTCAGGAGACAAATGAACTCCTCAGGATGCTCCTCTGGCGTTTTAGGATTCTCTGAAAAGTAATCAGGAAATTTGACCTTGAGCTCTGAGAGAGTTGGCTCAAGCAGAGATATTAGACTTTTAAATGAAGAAGCTTTAACTCCATCCTCCAAAGTAATGTGAAGCTGCTGGAGTGGAATGTCCGCCTGTAAAATGTCATTCAAGTCCTCTTGGTTTACCGTCATCTTTGTAATGAGTCTTCTCAGGTGTGGAAGGGACACTTCCGGCTTAGCCAGCACGCTGATCAATGTACTTAAACTTGATGTGTTATACTTGTCGATTACATCAATGACTTGGAGATTTGGTAGAGTTTTCAAAATATCTGCCAGTCTTTCTACGTTACGCCCTCCCTCGTCAAATAACTCGATTCGAAGCGTTTCCATCGAATTATTTTGCTGCTGCCTTGTGTCCAGCCTGGAGGTATCTGGCAATTGCATGAGGTGGGGAAACACCAGAGTCTCCAAGTTTGGAGCCCCATCGTTCTCCAAAATGTCTCCAAGCTCAGGCCAAAATTCAGTAGCCTTTGTGAAAATACGTAATTCCAAAGTCGTAACGTTCTGCCCACACGACCCCCAAAACTTAGTAAGTCCCCCGTCCTCCGTAAATATCGAAATATCAAAGACGGAAAACTCCAACTGAGCAGTGGTGAGCTGTGAAGCTGTTGTCAAAGCGTCAAGGTAATCTTGGGCTGATCCAGGGCGCACAAAAACAGCGGTCTTGTTTCTCCGCACAAGTCTATTAGTTTCATCATTCAAGACGGTTTGGCTGGCTTCCAAATCATCAAGCGGAACATAGTCCGGTACCTTCGGAACAATCAAAAAAATATTAAAAAAGGAAAACAAATATGTTAATCCTTCATAGAATAACTATAAGCAATTAGAGTAGCCTAACTTAATTTTTCAATTAGCATTAATGTAATCGCGCTCAAAACTTACGTCAGCTCCCTCAATCAGATTTTCACTCGCTTCATTTTCATTTTTACTTTTTTCCTGCATCTTTATCTCTTTCAGGTCAGTGGGCATATCTTCTAATTAATTAATCCTTTGCTAAAAATAACTATCAAACTTTTTTTTTTGTAAATTAAATTTTTACGAAATCACAAAATGAACTAAAGTCACACGCAAGTCAAAATCTAAATTACAATAGATAATATAAATTCTGTGTTCTTTTTGTAAAAAAGCTGTAAACGTGATTCTGAGAAGTAAAGATGTAAGTATTTACGCGTATGCATGCATTTTCCTTTTTTCTGAGGTTTTGTTATATTTACTTCTCATGCATTGGATTCACACTTACTATGTGGTAAAAGATGCAAGTGCAAAGAATCGGTGATGACGATGACTGATGATGATAAGCAAGCGATAAGTATACGGCGACAATTCTCAAATAGACCGATTCTTGTGTCAAACATATATATTCGCTATGGATAGCTACTGCACATCGGCAAGTGGGCGCTGGAGCTAATTAAGGCCATTTATACATGCTCATTTATCCAGAATAATCCATGGGATGGTTGATTCTTCGTTAATTTTTTCATATGCGAGATGAATACGTGACTTTACAAATGTGCTTATCACTTAGGAATGACCGATTGCCTACATCTTAGCAGATTAAGGTTGAAGGTATAACGAGATAGAAAGTATTTAATTCCCTCACATTTATTGTTTGATTTGACTAAAAATGGTTTACAACAGAACAGTGAACAGTTCCAACTAGTTCCAAGCCAGCATCATTCCTTAGCTTTCATGTAAATTCTGCTCGATCTGCATCTCAAACCAAATATCCTCTACTGTCTTGATATGATAAGCTTTCTTTGTGGAGTGCCGCTCTGTTTATCGGCCACTTTTAAAGTGATTTCTATTCTATTCATAGTCACAGTCACACATTATTTATGCATATGCTATTGTTAGTGCTGATATAGATGCGATATTAGATTCCAAACATGGTAATAATTAGCAACTGAAGGAATCTTCATAATGAAATTAACATTTTCTATTTGTCAGTAAAAAGTAATTTGCGATAGATCTGTTGATCTGTAACTCAAATGGTAGCAGAAATATAATAAAAAGTTATTCAACAACGTCCCACCCTCCTCCGTATATGAAATTTGCATAATTATGATACTTCTGTGACATGAGCGATCCGAAACAAAAGAACCCACTTACAAATTACAAGGTTTTTGAAGTGTCCATTAGCGTTTTCCATGAATATAGACAACAAATATTTGGAAAGCAAAACGATCAAAATTTCATCCAAATCCTGCAAATAAAATGTTGATTTAGAAATGTTTCTACTTTTTATAAATTTTTATTTTAAAATTCTACCACTAAATTATTACATTACCCCACCCCAAACAAAAAATTTCTTTGACATCAAATGCACATACAGTTACAAATTAAAATGACATATTGTCACTAATAACTAGAGCTAGGAAAAATATTACCTTAAAATGACATGAGTCATATAACTATAAATATTACCATGTCTCAAATTATTGCATTAACAGAAATTGAATTTAGCTGTCAATCACCATAAAATTTAGACTACAATACGCAGAACTTAGTTGTATTACACAAGTATACATTATTTTTTAAATTTTTAAGGCACTGTAATGTAAAAAAGTTTTTGCATGTTTGCATGAATTTTTCACTTTTTGCTAGGATCAATTAATATTACTTAATATGTCATAAAATATAACTTATTCTCTGGATATTACTGAAATATGGTAGGTAATATTCTCTATGACCTTAAACTCCCAAATAAATATGACCAATATTACCATACAACATGGTATCAAAAGGCACAAAAATGTATGAAACACTCATATCTTTTAAGGATTTTCGCTTATCTTAAAGGATAAAAAATATGACTTGTCATAAAAATCCGAGCTATTTATACTAATAACTAATAAAAATACGGACACTTTCACTAATCTGACGACAACGAGAGATTATAGTTCCTTCGCTCAACACACAAGAAGGGATTAAATTATATACATAATTTTGAATAAATTGTAGGAGTCAATACAGAGATGGATAATAACAATTATCTTTTCCATAAAACTAAAATCAATTGATTTTAATCATCTGACATTCGGAATCGGAATCCATGTCTTCTATTCATGAAGGAAGGAAGAATAGCAGGTCTAAGCCTAGTTTCCCTCATCAAAGGAGGCATCTCTATCTCTACCTTCTCTTCCCTTTTCCTGGGTAACACAACAGCCATAGGCTTCCTTACTACTATTTTCTCACGACCACACTTTTTCTTCGCTTGAACAGGTACTTCAGCTTCAGCTCCAGCACCGGAAGGTTTCACTGTGCCCTTTGTCATTGCCTCAGCATAAAATTTGGTGACATCGGTGAGCTCGGGGCATTCAGACAGGTCCAGGGACCTTAATCGTTTCCCGAGTTGGTCCACAAGGAAAATTATCCCCTTGTTCAAAATCTGCAAAATTAGTTAAGCACGTAAAAAATAATCAAGTTTAAGTTACCTATAGCGTGTTAGGGAATTATATAATTAGATGTCGATTTATTTTCATCTCATTAGCTTACCAAAGTTGAGCCAACTTTAAGTTCCTGCAAATTTCTACACTCGGCCAGACCAAGAGCGACAGAGACATCAGTAATACGAGAGCCAATCACGGTAAGTTTCTGGAGATCTGGAAATTAATAATAATACAAAATATTCATTATATATCAATCATTCTTAAATTAATTAATGAAATGAATCAATTATAATACTCATTAAGATTGAAATTGTAGTATTCAATAGTATAAATCAAATTACATGGGAGGCAGCCAATGTACAAGTCTGTTCGGTGCTTTCCAGCTTCATCATAGAGAGAGCAGGTTTCCAACATGTCATTACAAACCTCGAGTGAAATCCCAGTCAAGCCCCAATCCGTACAGTGAGCATCGGTCAACTCCAACTCGGTGAGCAATGGAAAACCTTTGTAGATCAATCTAAGCTTCTCATCATCAACATCCTTTACGTGGAGGCAACGTAAATGCGGGAAACAAGTAGGCAACTTCGCGACAAACTCCTTTGGCCATTTAAAGTTGGCCAAATGCAAGGTCCTGAGGTTGGTCAGAAGACTAATATGCTTTTGAGAGTGTTCATCCACATATATTGAAGATCTTCCAAAATGATCAGGAAATGTGATCTTGAGCTCCAACAGGGTTGGTCTAACCAAATCTATCAGGCTTTTAAATGAAGACGCTGTAACTCCATCCTCCAAAGTAATGTCAAGCTTCTGGAGTGAAGTGCGAATGTTTGTGAGAATGCTTAAGCGCTCTTGGTTCAGAAACAGGTGTGTTCCAAAGCTTCTCAGGCGTGGAAGGGAGACGTCTGGGAAGCTCAACACGTTGAACAATACATTTGAATCAGCTTCGTGCTTCTCCATGATGTCGATGATTTCGAGCTTTGGTAAAGCTTTCAGAATATCTGTCAGTTGGAGGTTTACCATCATTGCGTGTTTATATTGGAGGGATGCCAGTCGAAGAGTTTTGATGGACGTATTTTGATGCAGCTTTGTATTCACCATGGGACTATTTTGGGAAGCTGAAAAGTTCCATGGTAGATGGACAAACGAGAGAGTCTCCAAATTGGGCACCCTGTTTGACAAAATGCCTCCCAAATATTGCCAAGTTAGTCCCTCCTTAGCAAATTCCAAATACTTGATGTGCTGCCCACATTGATCCCAAAATTGAGCAAACTTCATCTCCATAAGAAAATATAGAGTATCCGTGACACTGATCTCAAAGCGAGTGTGCTGGAGTGTTGAAGATGGAGTCAAGGTGTTCAGGTACGTTTTGACAGTGTTCGGGTATTTAAACACAATCGTCTGCTTTTTCTTTAGATGTCGACAGGCTTCCGAGTTCCACTTTCTTGAGACGAGCCTGCAGACTTCCAAATCCCTCACTGGAAGATAAGCCAGTAACGCTGCAACAATCTGAATGGAAAATCAAGTACAGAAGGAAGAAAAAATATTTAAATGCTAAATATATATATGCTTACAATTACAACCTAAGATTTAAAATAATTAAATTCAAATAAACATTAATCTTTACAAACCTCAATCAACTCGAGCGGATTCTTTTCGTCATTTTCTTTATCTCCCAACTCCCTCCCATTTTCATCTCCCTTCACCTCCATGACTTTCTGATCAGCAGACATGCCTTCTTAACCTTACTATTAATTAAACCACAACACTTTTAATGCTCTTAATTGCTCAGGCATTAATTATTTAAAAAAAAACTTTTTTTAAACTTTTTTTTTTAAATTTCGACACAGGAACAAATAAAAAACGAACTCAAGCCACCAAGCTCCCAGAGTCAACTGCGTTTTTACCATACCATGAAAAATATTTTAAAAAGGCATAGTGAGAAAATGGCGTGGGTTTAGGCCCTTAAGGCCTTAACAGACAAGCTTAAATCAACCATATTATTTCATGAGAATCTCTCGTATATACGAAATGATATCCTCATCGACCCCGTCTTTACCCATTTGCCTTTCTCAAAGGGTAAATACTATGCATAAAGTAACTTGTTAGCGATAAGCTCTATTTATGACCCTTTCCTCATTGTCCATTTTAAATGGATCCTTTCCTGGTTTTTTTATGGAAAAGTTCAGTTTATGTTGATTTAAGCCAATCCCTTTTTAGAAGGGAAGTAAAAATGATGGGGATGAACTTCTAAGAACTAAATCTAATAATATAAATAATCCTCTGTGCTTCTACAAGTACCTTATGCATATCTGAAAGCAGGCAGTCAACAGCAAATACTTTTTAACCGACAATGTGGATATTCCTACGGGGAGTCCCCTTTTTGTGTCATTTTTAGCTTTAAGAGTACTCAATAATAATTTCGTTAAAAATGAAATATGTTTAAAGGGTAAAAATCTCAAGTTTGACCCATTTTCCTCTCCCAGTTCATAAAAGCTAAAAATGATTGACACTTCATAGCACAAAAATGGGGATTGGTGAATAGAAACATCCACCATCCATAGACAATACTTATGATGTGTAAATACATATATGACATGGAAATGTAAGAAACTAACTTTGTCTCGTCTGGGAGCGGCTTAGCATGTCGCCTTCTCCTTTGGCAGACCATGGATTTAAATTGACAATTTTAAATGCTATTACTGAGAATGTTGCAGTGTAACTAAAGGCAAAGTTCCATCGGACGGAATACACGACTTTCCTCCCTTCTTCCATAAAGGTTTCTTGCTTGCCAGGAACCTTTTCTTGTCATTATCTCGGCTCCATTGCTACTAAATATAACTTTGATGAATATGTCGCTTCATCCCTTGGCTTCCAAGAAAATTCTTGTGTATTAAGCCAAAGTATAAATATAGTCTTATCAAATTTTTAATATGCCTTCCTTCCGTCAGCTCATATGTCCTCATGTCATGATAAGATTTCGTGGCTTCAAAATAATGATGCTGATGTAGATGCTTTCTACTAAATATATGCAACTGCAACTGGTTTATATGGAGGCTCCCGAATTTAGCTGGTTGGAAACGGAGAAAATATATAAGTTTTTTACGAAGCTCAACTTGTCATTAATTGTCAATATACGCAGAATTGATGGAACATGCAACCAAGGACGCTTGGTAATCCCCAATACTATAATTAGTCAAATTGCCAATGATCAACGATTAAATTAAATTGAATAAGCTTTTTTTAAACTGCTCCTTGGTCAACCTAAAGGGTCCCAATCTTTGCTGTTAATATTGAACTACGTCATTCCCCCCACCCAAGCTTACAGACACCTATGTCCACTGTACTCCTATAGCACAGTTTTTTTCATCATGACATTGATGACTTCATGTGTACTTTGGCGTGCCCAATATTACGTGTGGATATCTAATGATTTTATATTAATGATGATTTAAGAATAATGATAATCAATTTCAATGGTTGAGCAAACAATAATCAATTGCTATCATGAACGCAATAATGAGAAATGATAAAAGAAAAAAAATATAGGCCATCCATTTTCTATTTCCATCATTACTAGTTGATAAGTCGATTTTCATCCAGTAGTGGGTTTCATCCGGCTCATAAACAATTCAACATTTTGGAATTTAATTATTTTGCAAATCTTAAAGTCAGCCGTTTCCCTAAAAATATTACTTATCAGGTTGCCCCACACATTTATAGTCTATGATGATGACAAAGACCGAAATTACGACAGAACAGAAAGTTACTCTGAATCTAAATGACTCTGCTCGAAAAGAAAAGGAGGAGTGTTCCCTCCATGACTTGATTAATATTGGATTGAAATCGGGAAGATGGTTCTTCTTTGGTACTTCCTACTCCATCCAATCAACCCACTATATCGGGGCAGGGTCGGACTTTGTAGTGAAAAATTATTTGGTGTGGAAGGTGCTGATTTTAAAATTGAGTAATGTAAAACAATTGATGATGTTCTGACAGATATAGTTTTTAATTGCATGTTTAATTTTCAATTCACATTTTTTCAGTATTTCTTAAGGCTCCTCCACATCCTCTTTTTTTCCTATTTGATGATCCCATTCTTCACGGATTCATTCGCCATGAGCCCTTGCAGTCTCGTGAACTGGCTCAAGCAGATACAACATGTCATCCTTGTTTGCTGGATTATCACTACTGACTATTGCCTCGAAGTCAAGGGCCGGAGGGAAACGGATGGAGGCCTTATATCTGTTTATAGGCAGTGCATAGTTGTCCAAGCCAGGTTTAATAGGATCGGACTACGTTTCCCGATGAGGTCAAAGGTGTGGACTTTTGGGTGGGCCATTGTAATGACAACCTTTCTAGTATGCATAATTAGGCAATACATATTCGCCTCCACAACTTGGAAATGGTATTCCAGAAACATTTACAGGATGTTTACGATGGGAATATGGGTGGCGGACACAAGTACAATTTCTCACGGAATGGAATTGCTCTTTGGCGCATTCGGCATTGTTTTCGATGGGCTGCTGACAAACTTTTGGATTTTCGGCCAGTTTACCCATTTCTTTTTTGTTTTGACAATATGGATGGTATTCCGTAAGTTGAACGAGGCTTGGGAGTCGGGTCGCTTTCAGTTACCGGAAGTAAGCAAAATATATAAATTGCGTTTGCTTAAAATTATATGATGCAGATAAGGGCTTAAGAAAGGAAGATGTTGTATAATTCGATTAAAAGAAAGTTAAGATGGACTAATTATTTCTGCACAATTTATAATATAGATAATCGACCTCCATTTCCAATCAACAAAATTACTGAAACTGATCAATGAGCTCATTGCCCCGCTCACATTCTGGTCCCTGGTTTTTAACATTTCCATTCTATGCTACTGGGCAAACTATATTGCGATGGATCAGAATCTTCGTCCGACTTACATTGCCGGGGTTTGTAATTTTATCAAGGTCGCGGTGGAGCTCATGCTGGCAGCGGATGTCAATTGGAAGGTGAGTTGTAATTTTAATCCGCTAATTTGTGTGGCTAATACTAAAATTTTCATAAGATTTTGATTAAAATTTTTGTAGGCCCACCGAATTACTGAATGGCTGGAGGAGTCATGCGCTACAACAGCAAAGTTCCCTTCGGTGGATCCAGTCAAGCTGACAATTTTTACTACCCAGATTTATAATCAGGACACCATTGGATTCCGGGGGCTGAACTACTTTGTAATTACCTCGAGGCTGGTCACAACTGTGAGAAAATAGATAATGATAGTTTAATTATTTTTTGAAGACATTTTTGAGTATGTATTTGTAACTGATAAAATATCATTATTTTCCAGGTTGTGGGGATTGTCATAACATACAGCGTGGCGGTCAACCAGTTTTGTCACTCTTACTAGTCAACTGTATTTTCAGGGAAAATCTTTGTGCAAGAAGATAATTAAACCATTTATGCATATTTGGGAGAGTAATTGGGATCCATAATTCTAACTGAAGAAGGTGCTTGTTATATCAATAAATCATAACAGAATAAATATGCAAACTACTTCGACATTAAGAACATTATAGCTGCACCGTTTGAATTAAATTAAATTACCTTATAAAGCCATATTAAATTAATGAATTATGATCATAAATCTAAGTTAATAACCTCCTGGTTAAGTCTTGGTAAATGGGAGTGGGATTCATTTATTTGCATGGATGACGCGCACATTTTCATGGACCGTCTTTGTTCACTTAAGGGCTTTTCTACCTCGTGTCAGATCAGTGGCGTGTGACGTAAAATCAAATATAGCGTGTGCAGCATACCCCATGGAGTGGGGGGAGAGGCGGGGGATTTAAATCCGATGCATTGTTCGTTTACTAAAAGGAAGCAAGTTTTGTTGAAGAAGAGCATTTTGTCCAGCATCGTCCTGGTCATTTCAATTCGTTCATTTTTGGATTTTGGTGTGCTTTCTTAATTTGATTTGCCTTTACATTCATTAATTTAGATGACTATAACATGAACAGCTAATAACAAATAGCTAACATTAGTTAATTAATAGTTAAACAAAGGTTCAAAGGTATGTTGCATTCATTTTTGGAGGGTGCGGTTGGGGGTGAAGGGGCAGAGTCAGGATCGACATCGAATTCGAACCCTGAAGTACCGGATACGCTTAAACAAAAGGTCTTATCTGAGTATGAAAGGATAGCTTCGGAGAAAGAAGAGAAGTATGACGAGGAAAGCAAAAAGGCATGGAGTGAAAATTGGGAGATGATAAAAGGCACGTAAAAAGGGTGATTATTTAGCAGCATTTAAACCAAGTCGAAAACACCCCAAAAGTATATTTTTATTGATGTTTTAATCTTTTTATTATTTCTAATTAACTATTGCAGCTCAAACTACGGAACACAACCAAAGGTTAACAAAGGAGGCCGTTCGAGTTGCAAGATCCCCAAACATTTCAATTCCAGCTTTATCCGTGGGTAAGAAGCAGACGATCGTTATTCAAATTCCCCCAGTGGCTCCCAGGCCTCCGTTATTCACGTGGACGTCAGTAAGGAGGAGCGTTAAGGTTGAAGACGAGGAAGCGCTTCATAACTTTCCTCACATTGATGACGACGACGAGGAATTTTTGGACGATCTACTTGAGGCTTACGATGGGAAACATCATGCGGCGGAACATGAAGAAGATAGTGATTCAATGGATGATGAGCTGCTAGTGGACCTTGTCAAGTCTATGCTCCCCAAAGAGTCCCCAGATGGGGACAAAACGGAACCCCGAACCCCTGCCTTGTCTGCGGATTCCGATGTAGGTGGCAAAGTGACCCCGACGTCTGTGTTCCAGGCCATTTCAGAAGTGTACCCGGATAAGGGGAGTGCTGAAGAATTGAAAGAAAGGTTTGGTACAACTCGTTACTTTACGAGAAAAAGATACGATAAACTAAACTTTAAACTGCTGTTGGGATTGGATTATTATTGCTTAAGAGTTAATTGCTAATTATTCGTTTTTTTATGTAGATATACTAATGTTTTTGAAAGAAAAGAACAAGAAGCACGAGCAATAGGAAACCGCTTTCCAAACATCGATGGACCCGATGCTAAACTCCTTCCAAGAGATAAGATCTTAAATTCCTACCGTTCTTTATTTTGTAGGAGGTGCTTTACGTATGACTGTATGCTTCACAGTAAGTTTTAATTTATTGGATGTTGCAATTAACGCGTTATTATCTGAATATTCATGATTATGTAATTAATTCATTCACTCCAACAGAATGGAAGATATCAATTAATTAATAAACCAATAATATTTATTGATATCGCTAATAGCATGGGATGAGGATCAACTGCCTTTTGAACGGGTGGTTGAAGAAAAATTGGACGAGTTTAAACCAATAAAACCGTGTGGGTCAAAATGCTTCTTACATTTGGTAAGTTCAAAAGATAATTTTTGTGCTAAGCTGGATAAATTGGAAGCGAGTTTATGTTCGCATTTATATAATAATAAAAGAAAATCGTTCATGTTTTCTCATTTTGTTATAGGCTGAAGCAAAGGAGCAAGCTGAAATGGATGCTGGTGCCAGTGGCGGCCAAGGAGGACAGGAGAATAACTTTCCCAAACGAAACGTCAAGGCTTGGTCTGCGGCGGAACAGAGTCTATTTACAGTTGCTACCCCAATGTACAAGTCAAATTACTGTGCAACTGCGACTATGATCATGACAAAAACGTGCCAAGAGGTCTACTACTTTGCAAAAGGGGCTGCTAACAAACTCGGAGACGGTGTCAACGTGGAGAAACCAGGGCCAATACTAAATAAACCGAGAAAACATCAAAGCTTCAAGAAAAAACTGTACAACCTTCACAGACAACAAACCAAGAAGGATGAAGTCTATCAGAGGAAGGAAAAAGATGATGGTGAGGGTG
The DNA here is from genome assembly GCA_034696885.1 of Lepidocyrtus paradoxus. Taxonomy (NCBI): domain Eukaryota; kingdom Metazoa; phylum Arthropoda; class Collembola; order Entomobryomorpha; family Entomobryidae; genus Lepidocyrtus; species Lepidocyrtus paradoxus. Next base: position 4,423 of record JAQGAH010001093.1, on the reverse strand, counting down.
AGAGGGAGGCCACCCATTATACACCTTGTGACCATCCAGGCCAAGCTTGTGAAGAGAACTGTCCGTGTTTTAGCGGAAGCAACTATTGTGAAAAGTTTTGTCGTTGTGCTCCCGACTGTCCGAATATCTTTCCTGGGTGTAGATGCAAGAAACATTGCAATACCAAGCAATGTCCTTGTTATGTTGCGCACCGAGAGTGCGATCCGGATAAATGCAAGAATTGCTCCTCCGATGAACCCGACATTAGTAAAATTAACTGCAAGAATGTTAACATTCAAAGGGGCTTTCGTAAGTAACTAATTCGTAATTCATATGCCAATTCATAATTGAAGCGGGGAGGTATTTAAATAACAAAGATTTTTCTAAAATATCATTTTTTTACATTTAGATAAGCATTTACTTTCTGCCGAATCCGACGTCGCTGGTTGGGGAGTATTCGTCAAGGGCGGAGCTAAGAAGGATGAATTCCTCCAGGAGTATACTGGCGAAGTCATCACGCAAGCTGAGGCAGATCGAAGGGGAAAACTTTATGACAAGACCAAATGCAGTTTCCTCTTTAATTTGAATTCTGGTAAGGGAGAAGGTCAACTCCAATAATAATCAGTGGTTTTCTTTCGATTATTGTTAGTCTTATTCAGTACGCTGAATTTAAATATATTTGCTTTTAGAATTTGTCATTGATTCGACAAGGAAGGGAAGTAAGATACGTTTTGTGAATCATTCCGATGATCCGAACTGTTATGCAAAAGTATTGATGGTGAATGGAGATCATCGAATCGGAGTCTTTGCCAAACGGGAAGTAAAAGACGGGGAAGAGCTACTCCTTGATTACCGGTAAGTTAACTATGTTGTTGCTCCTCATGAAGCAGTTTATTAATGTATTTTATGCACGAATTTAATATATTCAATTATGCAGCATTTCATTCACCTTTCCTCAATTTCAGGTATGGTCCAACAGAAAAGCTCAAGTATGTGGGGGCTCAGCCTAGTCGGTCTCGGCGGAAGAGGGCGGCGAAGAAGGGGCAATCGTAAAAGTCTAGGGACAAAGAAAGAACGATACCACGCGTACTTCCTACTTTAACAATAGTCTTTCCTAATTTTATCTGTTGTTACATCTGAATTAAATTGTAGGACATTATTTTAATGACGTAATGATTATTAGTTTTAGTATTAATGATGTACTGAACAAGAACAAGGCGTGGTTATTTAATATGACACATAATTCAGGGGTAGGTGTGTTAAGATAAATTAATTTAAACAGGAAAAACATTAATAAATTCGCAATAATGAGTATCACCATACTGAATTATGAATTACATCATGCAAAATCCGTCAACTGTAGGTCGGGTTATATGGAAAAGAATGCACAAAGAAACAAACTTTCTGGTCAGTCCCTTTGGACTTTTTCAGAGACCGATACAGTTTTTAATCATCATGACTCACTCACTCACCAACTAATGCATTATTAATGACTAAATTAAACTCGGTTTATACAATTTTAATGTCTTTTATATTGCCAAAGGTATGTTTACTTTACACCCATGTCAATTTTTTTTTCAAATTAAAATAGTTACAAAAGGCTGCAATACCATTACCTGATTACCTGAATGTAAAATGTATGCACTAATACTTATACTTTCTCCGTCTGCTTGTATCGATTAAAAATGAAGCAAACTACTTGTTCATTTTTAAACGCGGTCATTGTGATTTGTGAAGTGTCATTTGTGAAGTGTCGTGTGCCAGAGAACTACAAAAGAAACTTGATAAATTATTCATTCGTTCCTCCGAAACTTGGAATTGTCGAAATTCTTTTAGGGTCACACATAGCATATACATATTATATTATAATCATGCATAGTATGGGGCTAACAAAATTGTACATCATTTACTTCAATCTTGCATACTTCCTCTTCCTCTGTCCATTTCGTCTCGTCCAACGAGCAACAAATAAATGTGGGAGCACTGGGAAACCCATTTCCGAAGCCCACTTCCGTATTACCTCATGGCGACCACAAAAACTAATTTGTGCTATCATTTACACATCAATCATCTTCTGTTTTCTAACTGAAATCCGTTCGGGAATACCCAAAGAAGAGAAGAATCCCTCTCAGTACTTTTTCTTCATGGTCACCATTGCTGTCGCTATACTCAACTGCCTCACAATGAAAGCCTTCTGGTGGAATCAACAGGCCTTTTTAAACTTGGTCAGATTCCTCCATGGAGAGTCCTTCCGAGCCAATTTTCCCCAACTTCCAGTGACCAACCTGAGAAAGCATGTCTTTCTAGATCTGCTGTGGAGGAAATGGACGTTTCTTGTGATTTGCATATTTAATACAAGTTTGGGCTATGCTAAAATTTTAGAAGGTTATTTCCGATCAGGGGCACCGAATACTGTTGCAGATTTCTTCTCCGTATTGTTCTGGGGAAAAATGAAGGGATATGCTTGTCTAAGCATGGTTTGGGAGACTACAAGATGCAATTCCTCCGGGAGTAAATTGGCTACGAGTGTCTTGGCCGTTCCAATGACCATTGGCTACATTCATAAAAATTTGATCGTGGCACTGTGTGAAATATTTTTGTTCATGACAGCAATAACCCTATGGTCCACCGCCAGATTGTTCTCCATAAATGTTTCGTTGGGGAATCGGCCAGGACAGGGATCTCACTTATCTTTGGTAGATAAGATGAACCCCATGCAAAGGGCACTGCTGGACGAGCGTTGGAGGGAGATCTATCGACAATTCAAGTCCCTCCGGGAACTCTCAGAGTTAATCTCAAATGAGACGGGGAATATTGTGACATTTTTCATCTTCAAAGCGGTTGTCTACTACTCCACCTATTTCAACAAAGTATTTGTAGATGATGCAAACTCCCATGATTGGGTGAAAAGGACCCGTTTGATTTTCTCCATGTTTAGTACTTCCGTCATCCTCCTGTTCGCCGCTGATATATCTTCTCAAGTTAGTCATGCCATAGTTTAATTCAAATGCTAATTCCTGAAAAGGTCTTAGATAGAACAAATCTTATAATTTATGATATTTTTGCTTCAGATGAAGTCATTGAAGAAGTGGCTATCGGTGAAGATTAATCGCATGACCCTGACATGTGCCGAATTGCATTTTGTTCTTGATGAAATCAATTCACAGCCTGTTGCCATTTGGGCAAGTGACATTGCTCCGATTACCTACCCATTCATCTGCAACGTAAACACACATTTTCCCAATTTGTATAATTATTGTCAATTACTTAATTACAGCAGATTCATGTTTTATCATAACTATAAATTTTTGCAGATACTGGCAGTCACAGTTACCTACTTCATTATATGTTTGCAAGGCTAAAAAGTGACATCCGGTCTGCGTATGAGTGTCATTTCACCCCAAGAAATGGCTTTCTCCTCATAATTTGCTCACGCATATAATTTTACTTCTGTTTTAATGTTGGAATTTTTTAAGGTGCAAATATTTGGTGTACGCACGGCTCGGACTTTCTTCTCCTTTATCGATTGCAAGCGAAGTATTGATTAAAATGATGCGATCATTTATTTGCACAGCGGCCACAATTACTTTGAGTGCCGCAAAAATAAGTTTTGGACCATTCATTTCCAAGAAAACCTGGAACCGACTCAAGTCTTTGGGGCCACATATTTTACATATCAATGTAATATGGATTTAACAAAATTGTACATAATTTACTTTCATCTTGCCTACTTTCTCTTCCTCTGCCCGTTTCGTATAGTTCAACCATCAACGAAATGTAAAAAAACTGGAAAAGTCAGTTCTGAATCCCAGTTCCAGATTAGGTCATGGCGACCTCAAAAGCTCATCTGCGCTGTGAATTACATTTCAATCTTTCTCAGCCTCCTGATAGAATTCCGTTGTGTGGTACCCACAGATGGGAAGGACCCCTCACAGTACTTTTTCTTTATGGTTACCGTTGCCGTCGCCATTCTCAGTTTTCTCACAATGATAGCCTTCTGGTGGAATCAACATGCCTTTTTAAACGTGGTCACATTCCTTCATGGAAGGTCCTTCCAAGGTAATTTTCCCCAACTGCCGATGACCGTCCTAAGAAAGAAGGACATTCTTCTCGGTCTGATATGGAGAAAGTGGCCTTTTATCATGATTTCCATACTTCACATAACTATCGGTTATGCTAAAATGTTGGAGGATAATTCAGGAAAGTCTCCCAATGTCTTCAATTTGCACTCTCACTTCAGATGGTTCTGGAGGAGAATGAAAGCCCATTCTTGTTTAAGCAACGTGTGGGGGAATGAAACTTGCGATTCCTCCTATGAATTGGTTGCAACAACCCTAGTCATCCCAGTGACCATTGGCTACGTCCAGAAATATTTGCTCGTGACGTTGTGCGAATTGCTCTTATTCATGAGCGTCATCACTCTGTGGTCCGCTGCCCGATTGTT
>JAQGAH010001092.1:0-18817 GCA_034696885.1 Lepidocyrtus paradoxus | reverse complement strand
TAGGCGCTAAAAACCACCTTCCAAATCACTTAAAATTCTACGAAACGTATTTGTATACCAAAAGCCTACGTTTTCTACGTCCAGAAATGAAAAGGCAAAATAGGACTTATCCGGGCCCTAGTAATTATTTTTGTGATGGCCTGATACATGTATTCACATAATCATTATAATATCATATGGATGGTCATCCGACTGAACAGCAACATATCATGTATATTATAATTTTACAAGAAGTACTTAGGTGTTTGTGTGTATCTATGCATATAGGTCATCATAGTAGGGCCCTTCATTCCTTCATGTCCATAAATCAAATGGAAGAGCATCCAATGCCATAGATCATTCATATCGGCTAAAAGTATATTTAACTCTAGATAAGTTTATATAAAATTGACAATTCATTGATTACCATGTAAAGAACATAAGCCAATATTGCATGATTATAGGGCATTTGACATTTTCTATATTTGGTTCTCCTTGAACGACGCTGCTTAGTGCATGCCGTGATTGCATGACAGGAAATGTCATCATCGGGAAAATATTGGCATAAAATTCTCGGACATGATCAAAGGACTTTATCTTGCTTGACCGAAGAATTTAACATTTATCATCAATGACAATACCGGAAATTTGCTGATGAGATATGAATACCGTTGTTGCGATTTAATCATTTTTTGAACTGAAAATGTGCGTAGAAGGCCATTTATAACACATAGCATGCCATTATTATTACCTCGAAGAGAATCTGACATCAACATTTAATTTGCTTTGCATCACAAATTAAACGAATTTATCATTTAAATCTTTAAGCCAGGAAAACGGTATTGAATTGAAATCCATACATTGTAATCGCATGACTCATTTTCTGTTGACAAAATAAGATTTATTATTTCCAGTACTAGTGACAGTGGCATGGACATGTCATTGTCATGTAATCACCCAAAGTCCAGAAGAAAGCTTAGGATGAATCGCAGTGAAACAACAACAACAACAAAGGAAAGGTTTCGCATCATCTTTTAAGTTGAATTAGTAAATTAGTAAGCTTCTGAGATTTTGGATTGGATAGTCTCATCATGACGCATATTATGCTCAATTATCATTATCCATCACTTTCACATATACTCCAGCGTTCTGCTTAAATCTGGGGGAATATGCGAATGTTCCAAACTCCGCATTGCCATTTCATTACGCTATATAATAGCATCAGCATCTAAATCAAAAAATGAAATGACATTCCTTCGTCTAGTTTGTATATAAAATTTATTTTCACACCTTACTTATTCGATCGCAAAGTTACAAACATTTACAATCTTAATTGCAAAATGCTGTACCCCAGCAAAACTATCCTAACATGATACATGGCCTAGTTTCCCTATCGTAGTATCATAAAAAACATGACGATTGAAGATAAAATAATGCCGGTGTTAAGTAATCGTCGGCAAATTGTTAAAAAAACGGGCGGAATTAGAAAGAAATCGATCATTTTACTTATCTGCCATTGAACATTCAGGACGCAATCGTTGTTGTTTGTAAACAAGAAAGGCATGCATGGTGGCGCATTTTTTTATACATATTTCTATCAGCATTTCTCCAGAAGCATGGCGCTGCCATATCCCAATATAGCACTCTCTCTTCATATCATTTAATGCGACATTTCCATTGATCCCAAATACGCGATTGCACGTGCAAATTTGTACATTGAGTTTGCCAAAGAGAAAGAGATCAATAAAGATCTGGTTTGCGTCTTGTGTGTCTTGTCATCTCCCACTTACCTCCAATCTCATCCTCCAAAACCAGAACGCAGCGTCGGTAAGATATTCCAATACGCTGTACACAAACCACATTTGTAGACCCTGCTGCTGGACTTTTAACATCTGATCTTCTTAGTTTAGTGGCTCTTGGAATGAATGGATGCGTGCGAACATTGGAAAAGTTAGCTTGAGAAAACATTCATCCATTCATGTGGTTTTCCAACTCACTCCAATTAATTTAAACAAGTCGAATGATGGTTTATCAGTCATGTGGCAATCCAGTTATGTTACAGCATTAAATAATAAAAGTCCTTGTTAGAAGTAAGTGTACTTTGGTACAGTAAGGTGTGTAATTAGTTAAATTGGGAGTTTTAATAGAGAAGCGTTTGAAGGTCGTAACTTGTTGGGAATTAAAGCATCGATCGTGCTTTTTTGACGTGACAGTTCCCGGGACGCTGAATATTGAGTGAAATGTGAAAACTTGGCAGGTCAAATAACGCGTTTCAAAAAACACTGCAGCGTTTCATTAAGAACAAATCAATAATTTCTGTATTGTGTTTGAAAAGTTTAAATTTCTCATTTGTGTACTTGCAGGACCTTGAATCGAGGAGAAAGGAGCATGAGCTGATGACCGGAAGTAGGCAGAGTGAAGCTGCATTTTGGGTTCGATCGGAACTGCTATTTGTGTCCGGCACCGGCACCTGAACAAACAACTTTACAATGTCGTCAGAAACGTATGAGAATGACACCTACGCCTTTTCGGGAAGATACAATGACATTTGCGGGAATGGGATTTTGCTTCCCTTCATCCCGTATGAAGCGACATGGAGCACGGCAGTGAGAGCCACGTTGTACTGCTGTGGATTGTTTTACTGTTTCATGGGAGTGGCCATCGTGGCAGATATATTTATGGGGTCCATTGAGAAGATTACGAGTAAAACAAAGAAGGTAACTAACTTTCGCCGTTGTTTGGATAATGAAGATTAAATTTTTGACTGACAGTTTGCAAATTTTTTATTCGATAGATATATTTATCAGCTGGAGGAAAGGATACGGATCCGGAAGTGGTCGAAATAAAGATTTGGAATGATACCGTTGCCAACTTGACTTTGATGGCTCTGGGCTCTTCAGCTCCTGAGATTCTGCTGTCATGCATTGAGATTATTGGAAGCAACTTTCAAGCTGGGGCGTTAGGTCCTGGAACGATTGTTGGATCTGCTGCCTTCAACTTACTCGTTATCTGTGCTGTGTGCATAATGGCTATTCCCGCTGGGGAAACTAGAACCATCAAATTGTTCAATGTATTATTATGATTACATAATTATAATTTCATGCATATGCATCGTCATCTTTCCATGATGGGAACTTACTGAATGCTTACTAAATATGAATTCCATAATTTCAACAGGTCTTTTTGATAACCGCTGTATTCAGCTTATTCGCTTACCTGTGGCTCCTGGTAATTCTTCAGATCATAACCCCTAACATAGTGGATACCTGGGAGGCTGTGCTGACATTCCTTTTCTTCCCAATCCTCGTTTTCCTTGCCTGGATGACAGATCGCGGCTGGTCCTTCCGGAAACGGACCCCAACTGTGGCGGATCAGCAAATTGAACTTGGAATAGGAAACGGTAGTCCTGGTGGTGAGTGTAAGTGCTGTTTTGATTTTGGTACTTTGAATTATTTTCTCTCGTTTGCTGAATACATTACATTTCCTGGAAAAAATGTAAAAGTGCGTGTGAGAGCTGCTGCTGTAAGCTTACAAATCTTTTAAATGTTTTATTTCCTATTCATATATTAATACTGACGCATTTAATTCCATTTGAATCTCTACTTATGGTTTATTACTTAACAAGCATTAAGTAATCTACTTGTATAATAGTAAAAAGTTTGCAACAGTGCAAAAATGAATTTGTCTGCGAATACTATTCTTCCTCTCTCTTCTCTATACCTATTATGAGCACCTTGTCAGCAACGTTCTTGTCGATTGATGTCCCCTTTCTATATCACTTAGCACGCATCAAGCAACGAACACTTCTTCTCCAAACTATTAGCCGGATAAAGCAAAGGTTTCGACGAGCTAGATGCCGATCAGGACGATCATCCTTTCCACCAGGTTGATATGAGTGGCGAATTGTTAAATGTAGAAAGTTTAAATTGTAACTGCCACTGTACTATGTACAACACCCAATTAGAGTTCGCATCAATGAAATATAGTGTAATTAATTATGTCATAAATCACGTTTTCTGTTTTTATATATGTGTATTTTGTATATATCTAATACTTCAAAAACTAACCATGTCATAATATTTCTGTAACCATCCATCACCATTTTGTGATTTCCAGACCATGTCTTCTTCAAATGTCTATGTTTTGTTTCCTGTCCTTAAATGTGAACCGTGATAATATTTTATGTCTGTGCATGACTTTTTCTAATTCTTTGTGTTTTATGTACTACGTTTTATGTTGTCTTCCTCGTCCTTTATTTCTGCAAAGCCGTGTTGCACATCAATAGATCCTAAACTACACACCAAAGCACTTTTTCTGACATCTACTATGCAATAATATGCAATGCACGACTGATCGTTCTTAAACAAAGGAAGTAATCGAAATAAATGACTGTATTTTTCAGGCGAGTCAATGCTGGAAAAGCAAAAGAATCTGTTCTCACAGGAAGGAGAAGTGAACAAGGAAGCTTTAATCGAGTTTTACAAGGATTTGAGAAAGTTCCCGGATTTGACTGACACTGATGCCGCTGTTCTTGCTGCGACAAAGTATGAGTTATCATGATATGGAAACATAAAAGAAGTGCGTAGAGGACGTACTTGTTAAATTTTATTTTTTATTTTGTAAAGGTTGATTGAAAGCCAACCCCATTCAAGGCTCTGGTATCGTATTGGGGCTGTTCGAGATATGACAGGAAGCAGGAGAGTACATCCAGTTCTGTCAGAAAAGCTTCGAGTGGTAAAGCTAAATGTTTCATAATATTTTCATTCAGGGTTTGGCTTGCTAATTTTGTGAATCTAATTGATACTTCTTCTTTTCTTAAAGGTTTACGACACAATTAATGCCTCACCCGATGTACCTGATATCGGACAGGTTCCTCCTATCACAGACCCGACCCACCAAAAATCCATTGTAGAATTTCATGCTGCCTCATACGCCGTTCCTGAAAACATTGGAAAATTCAACGTTACAGTGGTCCGACACGGTCGTATGGACAACACTGTTCGAATCCGAGTTGAATCCTTTGATGGTACTGCAAAGGCTGGATCTGACTACGTTCAAATTAATGAACAACTTGTTTTTGGACCATATGCCAAGGAACGTGAGCTCACTGTCAAAATAATTGATGACAATCAGTGGGAACCTGATGAGGAGTTTTTCCTGAGGCTGTCAATCGTGGATGAGGGATATGATCGTCGCGATGTGGTCTTGGGGAGATTACCAATTATGGAAATTATTATTTTAAATGATGACGGTATGGTGAATGTATTTTTTTTTGTGAAATTTTAAAGTAGAATTTGCTCATATACATTCACATTCTTTGAAACTAACATTTTTTAAAATGTCTTACAGAACCTGGAGTACTGTCCTTTAGAAAGCGAGGCTTGCTTGTCAAAGAAAGTTGCCAATTTGCCTGCATTGACGTAGAAAGAATTAATGGGGCTGATGGGGAAGTTTCTGTTCAATGGAAAACAGTTGAAGGCAGTGCAAAGTCTCCACAAGATTTCCAAGCTGGTGATGGCACCCTTGTTTTCAAACATGGAGAGGTACTGAATTAATTACTGAAAACATGACTTGAGTTGTTTACATTATTAATGACTGATGTGATGACATGAAATAACATTAATCAAACTAATTATGCATGATTAATGATTGATTACATAGACACTTCGTACAATTGAGATTCCAATCGTGGATGATTTGAAAGCAGAAAGAGATGAATGCTTTGAAGTTGAATTGATGAATCCGGAGGGTGGGGCCCAATTAGGAAGACTTACTAAGATGGCTGTCACGATTAGTAATGATGATGGTATGTAATTCTCTACAAACTTCAGGTTCATTTGCGAAATACCCATGTGCTTTCATAACATGGCTTCACTCGTATTTACTAATTTACATTGTATTGCCAGAGTTCAACTCGGTCCTTCAAAGAATGATGGTGATGACAACCCACAACATTAAATCTATGCAAGTCCACCATGAGACTTGGAAAACTCAAATTCAAGCAGCCCTTACGGTTAACGGAGGTGACGTAGAGAATGCGACAAGTGGAGACTACGTTATGCATTTCTTGACCTTTGGCTGGAAAGTGATTTTTGCATTGATTCCACCACCTGGCTACTTTGGAGGATGGCTTTGCTTCTTTAGTTCACTGGCCGCTATTGGTCTCCTGACTGCTATTGTTGGTGATTTAGCTTCTATTTTTGGATGCCTCATCCATCTCAAGGATGGTGTTACAGGTTCGCTATGACTTGATTAGTTATAAGTAGTTTGACTACTACTTCAACAGTGATTTATTGTTTTCTAATTTTCTATTTTGTTTACAATTTTCATCAGCTATTACATTCGTGGCATTGGGAACATCTCTACCAGACTTGTTTGCCAGCAAAACTGCAGCCACCTCTGAAAAATATGCAGACAATGCAGTTGGGAATGTGACAGGAAGTAACTCTGTCAACGTGTTTTTGGGGTTGGGACTTCCTTGGATGATGGCAGCTATCTTTCATCAAGCCAACGGAACTATCTTTGAAGTCCCTTCAGGAAATCTTGGCTTCAGCGTTGCTGTATATTCTGCAGTTGCATTTGCTGGACTCGCTCTGATAATTTTGAGAAGGTACTTGGCGGTGTTTGGAAAGGCCGAGTTGGGAGGACCAGCAATCCCGAAATATATGTCTGGAATATTCCTTATTATTCTCTGGTTTGTTTACATCATCTTATCATCGTTACAAGCTTATGACCACATCTAAGTAATCTCAATTCATTTCCCAGTTACTTTACCTTGTAGATTCTGTGTTTGTATATATTTGTTACATAAATACTTAATTATAATTATTACATACATTCCATTTTGATGTTGCGTTTTGTACTACTACATTATCTAATAATAATAATAACTTAGCTTTTGTGCAATGGTTATCCATTTATTATTGAAAATAGGGAGCCACTAAATTGAACTAATATAGTTGTGGTTGTGTTTGACCTTTCAATGAGATTCAATGGGAGTTGATGTTAATTAATTACAAATGAAATGCTTATAAACACATTAACAAAGAGACTACTTTTTCATCAGTAATATAAAACAAATTATATACAACTAACTATATTTTGTTTACAACTCAGCCATTCTGAGATGAGCAGCTAACAATTTATACAGAAATTAAAAAAAAAAAAGTTATAAAGAAGCAGCAAAATCATGTAATTTGGTGAACAACTGTTTTCTTCGTGTTATATATTACCATTTACCTATATATATTTATAATCCATTGTCTCATTAGAATAAATAAGATATAGTTTTACTATCTACTGCTGACCATTATTTTTACGCACTTGCTGGAATAGGCTAATTCTAGGTGGCTATATTTTGCAACATTTACTTTCTACAAAAATTAGAGTGACCAATGAAGGCAGCTGTTGCAACAGTTGGAAATGTTGGAATCCTTGGGTAATGAAATGAAATCTTGATGTATTATGTGTGCATATTTTTGATAGAATATGTTATGCATTTTTTGTTATATAATCAATTCAAAAGAAAAGGCATTTGGGGTTTATGTTCTTTGTTCTGAACTTTTCAATTGCGTCATTTTTACTTGAAATAAAATCAGCCTATGAAATAGTACATTCCGAAAAAAAATACTGATTGCTATTATTGAATGTTGGATCTTTAACGTAATTAATTTTGCGATATCGAGTCCTTTCTAATTCTTTAAGTGTACATGCTAAATTGAATCTTCATCCCTTCACAATTCTCATTATCAGAGTTAACAGGCTTTCACATAATGGATGTTGATAATGGTTGTTCTCACTTTGCCCCAATTTTTATTTCCTTCCGTCTGGTTGCTGCTATGATATCCGCTCAATTAGTTAAGAATATAAAAATAAATTCGTTATGGTTCATGAGAAGTGCTATTGAGATTGACTATTGCTATTTAACTAAACTGTAATAAACTTATATTATACATAAATACCTCCTAAAACATGCTAAGCTTTTGTTAGCTGTTCAACCAGATACACCGCACCTCTCCAGGTAAGCACGACAGGGATGCAAATTAGCAGAATTAACATCCAAGCCAGGAAGAACTGCTGAGGAACCTGAATGGTGTATTTTATCCCTTCATACGCAGTCATACACGATATTATCAAGATGGACAGGTAAAAGGCATCTCTCAACAACGTCAAAAATCCATTCTTGAACGATTCCATCCATTGAGCCAAAACCATGTTTTGTAAACTTAAAAAATGACAAAATTTGAAGTAATGTAGAACTAATTGGTGCAAAGAATCAAAGAGCTTTCATTGTATGAATCTCTCTATCTATGCCTACTTCTTCACTGATCAGTGATCATAATGTTTATGGGTGTCTCACAATTCCAGGAAAGAACATCACTCATGTCGTGCAGTAATCTCGTGGGAAACGTTGTTAAACTTTTTGTCTACTTGGATTTCTTTATTATACCCATGCATGCGCTGTACCGGTCATTCGTGAAGGTTTTTACCAGATTCACACGTGATTCTAACGATTACCCTCTTCACTAATTAATTAATAATTTCCGACATTTTCACTACTCATTATCTGACAAATACTTCCTCGATTTTATTCTTTCTATTCCACTGAAAAATATATAACAGTACAAACAAGAGCATTCTGATAGTAAATTGTATGAAGAACTAAATCAAAAACATCATGCTTTAACTTAACCAGTTTACATTACTTTCAATTTTATATTCTGAAGTAATACATCAATCATCAATAAACCTACTATTGTAAATGAGTAGATGTGTAAAATATTATGCTAATGGTTAAATGGTTCATATCAATTACTACTAATTATAATTAACAGAGATTAAAAAAACATCAGAGTACATTCTTTGTCAACAAATTTATTAGTGATAAAGTTGTGATAATACAAAATCAGTCAAAAAAATAAATTCATAAGCTCTGATGTATTTAAGGACCAGTAAAAGTTGATTTAATTAGCCTTAATTTAAAATCCAAATATTTCAGGATCATGTCGTACATTTTGAAGAGATCCGTGCCGCCGTTCCATATGATTTGTGAAGGAAGTAAATCCCGTTACTCTCTCGTGGCAAACTTCACATTCGTGCACATCAAACTGCTGATGGTTATCGATATGCTTCTCATAAATCGTTTGAGCAGAAAATGACTTGGGACAATAAGGGCATTGGAATGCTCGCCTACCGGCATGATCTAGTTCTAAATGGCGCTTGAGATCCATATCAAATAGAAAGTGCTTGGTGCAATCCGGGCACTTATTGTCAGGATTTTTCAGGTGCTCCACAATTGCTGAGGCGGTTGGTAAAACCAGCTGACAATCCGGGCATTTCATCGTACTAGGCTTCTTACTCGAAGTCGGGAGAGGCTTCGGAACTCGAGCAGTAAGTTTCTTCTTTGCAACAACTTTCTTTATTATGGTTTTAGGTAAACTGGATTTACTTGGACCGACAATGGCATTGTTTTCGATGAGTCCATGAATCTTCTTTAAATGAATATCAAGAATATCCTTTGTTGCAGCTTTGAACAGTATACCCTTGTCTGAGCAATGGTGGCAATATAGACCTTGAGAATCTGGAGAGCTGCCCGAACCATTTGCTGAAATTTTTGCCTTCACATTCACTCCAAGCAGATTGATACCGTGCATTACCTTAGCATGGGTATTCAACTTTGATTTGTATTCGAATTTCATATTGCATCCTGCTACAGCGCATTCAAAAGTAGGTCCGAAGGAACCTTTGGCCTTTTTGCTATCAGGACCTTTTACTGCATCATCATTTTCTTGCCGTTTGAAGCCTACAATCGGCCCTACATAATCCGTTTCTGGATTGAAGCAATCGTCGTAAGGAGTGAGCATGTAGCCGTGAACTTTAGAAACATGATCGCTCATCTGAAGATGAAGGTCAAACTTGGCGCTGCAAACATGACAGTGGAATCCCTGCTTCTCGGCTACACAATCAACAAAGTAAAAATAAAAATTATTTCACCTTTCTTTCTAGAGTGACGAATGCTACTTTTACATTTACTTTTAGAATGTCATACCATAATGATCTTTTAGAATATGCGACTGACATCCACCCCGTGTTTCAAACTCTGCAGAGCATTTACCGCACTGAAAATTTACTCCAATCTTGACTGGGATGATAGTTTTTGACTTTAATGTACTCGGATAATTTTCCGGATTTCTCTCAACTCCATTTTCACTAGAAGCATTAGACCCCCTTCGTATCAGATCCTCCACAGATGGGATGTAATCTGGATCATCTTTATCAGAAGTACGGCTTAAAGGATCATCAGTTTCCATCTCAGTCTCCATATCGTTGATATCACGCTTAATTATTCCTAGGACCTGTGGAATAGCAGCCTCATCTTCTTCACTATTTACTTCGTCTGGTTCCATTAAACTACTTGTTTGAACAATTCTAATGGAGGGCTCTTCCGGCTCTTCTTCCACAGGTACTTGTGTTTGAACTACAGTTCGTGGTCCTTTACTTGAACTAGCCGTGGGTCGAGCGGGTAAGGTAGTTTCTGAAGTTGAGCTCAGTTTTCCGCTTGACTGGGATGTATCATCTAAGATTGTGATGTCATCGTCGTTGTCATCTTCATTTACTTCGTGCGTATCCGAAGATTTTACAGTTGATTGCTCATGTAAACCTGTATGGAACAATAAATGAGTAAATGCATGTATTATTTAGATTTGGCCAATAAGATTTCTTCTATAAATGTTGTTGAATAATATAATCGTTTAAAAAAATTACAAAGGAAGAACGTTGCCCGAATGGTATCAGGGACAGGGACCTTGTGCGACTTTAATTGCTTCTTTATCACAGCCTTATGTGCATCCAAATCATCAGAATGTTTCACCAACGCCTCCCCCTCCTCAGGACTGATACTGTTCACAATCAGGTCTTTAATGTCGTAGGTCGCCTTCTCGAACTCCTTCTGCAACACTTTGACCTTGTCCCAGAGATATTCAGCCTCGGTAAACAAGCGTTTGCAAGGCCTACACAATTGAACACTCCACACGGCCGGACTCCCATATTCCTTCAATAACTCCTCCAAAAACTCATTGGATAAGCCAAGGACATTCCTCAACATGAAGAAAACAGACAACTGGGTCTCCAAATTGTCCTTAGATCTGTTGTAAATATCCTGGGAGAACAGGAGTTTAATGTTGTCGTTATCGCAGTCCTTCTGGGTCTCCTCATTGTTGCAGAATAAGCACCTCCACGTCGACGTTGTTGAAGTGGTCGTATCCGATTTCTGACTGCAAAGGGCAGCGTACACTTGATCAGAGAGTGAAGTCATGTCGCACACTTCTTCAGATTTTTCTCCAACTTTCCGTTCACTAAAATATAATAGGATAGTTAATTTAATTTACTTTAGCCACCCAAATCATGTAAACATCGAATATATGCCAACTTATAATTAAATATGAAGCACTATATTAATAATAGCCTGTTCCTCCAAACTTACCTGTTTTGAGTGGTCCCAAATCACATTTAACCACACCTAGTTTCCCCCAATCCCAATCAATCCTCACAGATAACAAATGGAATTTAATCCTCGTCTTTCCCCGTTAACTTAACTAAATTGTTATTTTTAAATTAAATATATATTTCGTTCCTTCTGCTCATAGCACTCCAAAAGAAAGGTCACAGGCAAGGTAGAAATTTAGTCATCCAGGGTTTTCACAAAACTACACAAAAATTACTAAACTGTTGTGTAAACTGACTAATACTTCACTAAAAACAACAAAAGCAATCAAAATTAAACTCGAAAAGTGCGTCCAACCAAACTAGTGATTTAAATGACTAATGATTCACAACACTTTCTCTACTGAACTCACAATGCAATACTGGCTCCAGCCAGCAACCAAATCCATCCCACCAGCACACAAACTCAACATATGAAAATGTAAACAATCTAGCACGGGAAGAGACAAGTGTGAATGAGAAGAGAATAGGCACAAATTGGACGGAACATGACCGTGTGTGTATATTGACTAGACTCACTTTACTAGCCTTGATATATAGATGCAGCGTGGAAGCTTTCCTTTCGAGAGTGCCGAGTGGCCAATGATGCAATGAAACGAAGGGCTTTATCATCTCAAGATGTGGTGGTGTATGAGTTGCTGTTCCTTTCCTTGATGTCTTGGAGTTCAGCATAACTGAGTAAATTGCTTTGTTGTAAGGGGTGAAAGATACACTGAAAGATAATATGAAAGATACAAGAGTGTGTTGATTTACTTCTCGATCTACTGAGCAGGAGGATCGGAAATATGTTGTTGGTTGCAAAAAAAAAATCTGCTATTTTATTTGCAACTTTTAATAGTCCAGAGAGAGAGAGAGCGACATAGTATCAAGATTATTTAAAATTCAAGATCTTATAACTATCACTATCATCTATTAAAGCAATGTCGTGAGCACGCAATAGTCAATAGCTATGAGCCGAATGTCCTTGTCCATAATACTTATGTAAATTATAATATTGTATATAACAATCAGTAAATACTTACAATTAAATGTATTTTACATCTAATCTGCCCAACTCGATTTGGAAATGAACAGGATATTATCATTAATACCAAAAATATAAACACTAAAAATGATTTTTTAAACCAAACTGAGTACTTAAAATTGGTAATAAAAATACAAAAACGGCAATTCGCCATTTAATAAAAATGGCAAAGTCAAAGTCTGCCTGCACAATCCTTCAATCCTAACCGTACAAAGGAGATAGATCTAGTTATTCTTTGACTGTTTCCAAATCTTGCACATTTTTGCGAATGGTTTTAACTAAAATATGACAGTACTTATTTATCAAACTACAAGACTAATTAATTATGTAGCTGCATTGTTGTTGCAATATTCAGGATTGATTTGATTGGTATTTGAAACTTAGTCACTCGACTTTAATAAACAGGAAAGTTCAGATCAACATCCTTTGCCCATTTGTGAAGTCCTCCATGAATGTCCTTAAAAATTAAGGGTAGCTCAGCAAACTTTTCTTGCATCAACCGTACAGCTCGTTGCGAGTCGTTACCTCTCCTACACACTACAAAAACTGTCAAACAAAGTTTCAAAATCAGACGTATTTTGGCAGTCGTACAGCTAAAACCAATATATAGTATTCCAATTATTTACACATCTCCCGATTTTCTTACTGGTAAATACTTACCGTCTAATTTATCAGTACCGCAGTCACCGCTGTTAGTTTTCTCCAAAAAGTACTGATGAAGACCATCCATCACTTTCTCCGAGTTCATCTTGCTGTACGGAACATTTCTTGAGACTTCTGGAAGTGAGCAAATATCAAGTTCTTGTGGTTCCCTGACATCAATCAGAATGTGAGGTTTTTTATTTGTAATAATCTCTTTGTAATCCAAGGGGGAAATCCTTTCAGAAGAATTGAGCAATTTCACGCCTTTCTCCTACAAAATAAAAAATAATTAAGCCATTTTCATCTAACTAAAGTTGCAACAATTAAGCTATTCAGTTACACTACCTTGTCGTCATATCCAGCACCACAAAACTGGGGATAATCCTCCAAAAGTTCAATGATTGTTGGATTGTCTCCGCAAACTGAGCAAGTTGATTGTTTTGGTCTGAGTTTCACATCAGTAAAACCTCCTCGAAAGCCATCAAATAGCAACATCTTTCCAACATAGGATGCACCAATTCCACTAAGAAGTTTAATGGCTTCCAACGCTTGAAGAGTGCCAATTGTTCCAGGAACTGGAGTGAATATAATAAAAAAGGGTTTTAAAAAGATTCTTGCATTTCTAGTTTTATATTTTACATCATACCATATCATTTAACAGTCAGTGTCGTTATTTACCTGCACCAAGAACACCACCATCGGAACAATTTGTGACAAATTCCGGGGGTGGTGGAACTGGGAAAAGACAACGGTAACATGGTCCACCTTTGTAATTGTAAGTAATGAGCTGCCCCTCAAAACGTAGTGCACTACAGACAGACAACAAAGAAGAACGAACCAATTAAAAAAAAATGACACAAACAACTTTATCATTCAAGTTATCATTAACTTATTCCAATTTTCCGAACCCTTACCTGCCAGAAATAAGTGGCTTCTTGGAAATAACTGCTGCATCATTTAAAAGATACCTTGAAGCTGCATTATCGGTGCAATCCAAAATCACATCGAATTTTTGTACAATGCTCAAGGCATTGGCAGTCGTAAATGGTTCACTGAATACCTCAATATTGACATGCGAGTTGAGACTGAAAGGAAAAATTAGTCAAAATGTCACAAATAAAATGAGTTAAATAACAACCAAATAGTTAAAATTAGCTTTACTTCTGCAAGAATGCTTTTGCCGACTCAGCTTTAGGAACCCCAACGGTCCTCTCGCTGTGAATGACTTGACGATGTAAATTACTGACTTCTACGACATCAAAATCAACGAGGCCCAAACGTCCTAAAGCAAATTAAAAATAATTCCAATTATAGCTTGGATTGGAACAAAACAGGTTTGCTTGACAAAAACGTAATGCGCAATTTGCGAGGATATGGAAATGCTTTGATTTTAAACCTACCGATTCCAGCAGCAGCCAAAAACATTGACGCTGGTGACCCCAGCCCACCAAGTCCGACAACCAGTACCGAACCTTTCTTTAAATTCTGCTGACCTAAAAACATTAGACGAATTTCACATGAATTCTCAGCATGTTATAGAAGAACTGTTAAATATGATTATCTAGTATCTACTAAAGTAAAACAAGTCTAATTAAGGCATAATTAATAATTGATCATACCGTTCATTCCCAGCTCAGGGAGTATCATTTGCCGACTATATCGGCTTATCTCAGGATTGGATAAACTCATCTTAACTAAATTACAAATTGATTGTCACAGACAAACAGCGTTTCGCAAACTGCCTCAGACCAATCCACAACAATCGTACGAATCAGCAATTTACAAACACTGCAATTTACAATCTTCACAGCTAATCCATTTTCAATTTTTCACCTCTTGACACAATCAACTTTAAAATACTTTTTAAACTTAAGATTTAAAATAAGTACTTATATGGTGTACGGGTTCCTGGGTCCTCTACACCATGCATGTAATATAACTTCACCCTTTCGGTGTGAAGCAGAATATGTTCAATATTTATTTATTTGCCTTCTCCCATGAAAAGGGAAAGTTGTCCGGAATCGGAATTCGGATAAGGTTGCTTCACAGGGTGAAAGTTTGGAAAGATAGATAGCTCCTTTTTTTACTTTTTCCAATGGAGAAATCAAAAGGGGAAAAAGATGTAATGCACTCACACTCATCAAGTGCATTGGAATTGGGACTTTCTTCAGTCAAGAGGAAGGTTGAAATCAATGAAGATGATAGGGTAAAAAGCATGTGCTCCAGCTTATACTACACAATTACGATCATCTCATGTTCTGCTCGTGTTTGTGTCTCCTTCCTCATCATGTTTATGCATATCATCCGCATTCCCTGCTGATCAGATCAGCCCCAACGAAATCCAAAAGTGCTTTTGCTTTGTTGCAACAACAGCGCAGCGTTGCGTGATTAGCTTAGCTTTTGGGTAGCTTCGGGCTGCATATCATGAAAAGATTGTGATATTTCTTACACGAAAGTGTTATCAATCGTTATCAAGCTTTTGGTGTTTGGTAAGTTGTCATTTGGCATGGTATGGATGTCATATCAATGTCACTGACAATGAAATCATACATAGTGCTCATATTAGATGTCTTCTCATGAGAGCTTCTTACTTTTTCCCCTTCTACTTCTACGCATGTACTAAGTTGGAGCTCCAACAGTTGTTGTTGATCGCAAATTGCTGTAAGAAAATATCCAAAAACTTAAAAAGTAAATACATAAAGAAATCTCCGAAAGTTCTCAAGTCACATTCCGCATTCAAAACGCAATTGAGTATTTGTTTGTTTTGTTTGGAAGAGTTTGTTTTGGGGGATTAGAAGCCTTTTGTGAACTATGAAGAAGATAAGTCCAGCGATAATTATTCATGGCGGTGCCGGGTTCACTGCCAAAAGCAGGCATCCACTGAAGCTTGAAGGTGTCCAGGAGGCAGTGCGAGTTGGTTACAAAGTTTTAATGGAAACTGACAACCCTATTGATGCAGTGGAAGCGTCTATCAAGAATATGGAACTTGATGAAATATTTAATGCAGGTATTTTAATTGAATATGTTTTGCTGGAACGATAATAATAATGACCCCTTTCCGAGTCTGTTGGCTAGTGAAATTTCTGACGATCTCAAATGTGACAGGTTACGGATCTGTGCTATCAAGAGATGGAGAGGTTGAAATGGACGCCATTATAATTCGGGGTTCGGATTTGAAGGCAGGTTAGAAGGCAGGCATCTAGGGAATCACACGCCTATCCTTTCTGATGTTTAAATATTTTGTTCTGAGATAATTTCACTAGTTTTTACACAATTTTAATTTAAAGGGGCTGTGGGCGCAATGAAGCATGTCGCTCACCCAATCTCTGTCAGCAGAGCCGTACTGGAACAGACGTCTCATGCACTGCTTGTAGGCGAAGGGGCTGAAAAGTTTGCTGAAGGCGCTGGCTTCACATTGGTGGAATCTAAGCAGCTTACTTCCCCTAATGCACAGGAGCTACTAAATAAGATCCTCAATAATGAAGCAACAGCTACGACAGAAATCCCCCAAGGAATAAAGTAATCAGTGAAGTATTTAACTAAATATGATTTAATTGTCTGAAATTATCAAACAAATATAAATAATTATTCTTTTAGGAATTCTAGTGGGGAAGGAGGAACCGTTGGAGCGGTTGCAATCAACTCCCGTGGTCAAATCGCTGCTGGAACCTCAACAGGAGGAATCGCTGGGAAACTTTCTGGCAGGGTTGGGGATACTCCAATTATTGGAGGCGGTACAATTTGCGATGATGAGGTTTGCGGCGCCAGTGCAACAGGACTTGGTGAAGCTATAATGAGAGCTTGTGTTTGTTCCCGTATTGCAAACAATTTGTCTAGAGGTTTAACTTCATAATTCAAAATATAATCAGTTAGCTTTTCTTGATAAAGTGCTTTTATAATCTTTATTTAATTGTGATTTGATTTAAAATGCTGGACAACTAGAAGAAAGTCCAAACCAAGCTTGTCTTTCAGCGTTGGAATTTATGACATCACGCATTCCAGAAGGGGATGGTGGAGCCATTGTAATTACCAAGGAGGGCAAGATAGGGTACAACTTCAACTCAGAGAACATGTCATGGGCGTATATAAATGCTGAGGATGCCGTTCTTCATTATGGAATCGAGAGAGGAGACGACTTTACTGTGAATATTTAGGATCTTATCATACAACACAAGGCTATCTTCAAATGCCACTTCTTAAATAAATAATGAATATTTAAATTAGATTAAGAACAGCATAAATTATATAAATATATAAATTAGATAATATTAATATTATAGACAGACATTTTTCATATCTGCAACAGAGGCATTTTAATATCTTGCTTAAATACTTCACTCTGGCATCAGCAATAATAATTATTATTGCTGATTTTTATTATTAATAATTTAAAAAAATCATTTTCTCAGAATAAAATGACATTTGTCTCAATAATTTATTATAATGATTATTGACAGTATTTATGGAAGCCAAAATTCAACTTCAGCACCAAAACGCTGCTCTCGTTTTTAACCGCTGTTTATTTAATGACAATGGTGGGGTATTGTGAGGCAAGTGAAGAACCACACTAGTCGCAGACCGGTGACCTTAATACAGTCCTGATTTATATTAATTAAGTAGCCATCTTTTTACCAGTTTTTTTTTCAACTTTATCAGAAGTTGTTACATACTCAACATGAATCTTTAATTGCCTGTGTCTGCGAAGTCTGCTCCAATCAGCATTCTCTTCTACCAAAAGCTTTTATCGCTGAATTTTATCTTTATGCAAATCATCTTCATCACCATCATATGCATATTTTCTCTGAACTTTTTAGGAATGCAAAGGAGGAAAGACTGAACTCGACTCGACTCCTTCGTGTGCGTGTGTGCTGTGTGCTTTTGATAGCCTCCTGTTCTAACAAGAACGTGAAAAAGAAAACGTTCAAGTATTATGTCATCACTTTTTTGATATGCTTTCTGCCTGCACGTTTACAACTTTCATGTATTAGTGCAAGTTCTCTATAAGCTTAGAAGCCTACCCACTGCTCGTTATAAACTTACTTTAAAAATTAACGTAGTATTGGAACGTCTTCAAAGCAAAGCATAGCATGGATGTGAGTATTGTGTTGTTGTTGGTTGTGTGTTGTGTTAATAACCTCGCCTCGCTTCTGCACAATGCATTTTTTTTCGAGAGCACCAAGCTTTTGGACACAATTCATTCCTCATTCGGATCTGGGGATTGAGCTAGTCAATATCGACCTTCTTCGTCGCTCGCTTTCTAGGGTCGGATGAACGGATTTGTTTAAAAATTAGTGGACAATCAACTAACTGCTGACCGTTTATATATATTTTTCATTGGCGGATAACCTTAACTGGAGTTTTTTCGCACTTATCAGTGTCGTTAATTTATATCTGTACTGGTGCTTTGTTTGACGTGAAATAAGGTAAGGGGATATAATTTATTTTGAAGCTACATATTCTCATATTCATATATGCAGCTAGTTAAATGAAAGTTCAAAGGTGAAGTTAATCAAATCTTGTGTATTTTTTAAACTTGCAGTGACTCGTCATGTATCGCTATAACTTCAAGACCGGGGCAAGGGTCGCCGACGAACATTGCAACACTTCGACTGTGCCGCACAGGTTTGCTAAACAGAAAGTTCCAACCGGAAACTACGGTTTAGCGGATGA
>JAQGAH010001091.1:0-18829 GCA_034696885.1 Lepidocyrtus paradoxus | reverse complement strand
ACATCTTCTAAATTCAAGTTATTATTTTTTGGCTGCTTTTCCATTCATCTTATCCATATATAATACTACACCTTCTTGTCGACATCAATCACCAATCCATTGTTAGCATTATCTAGTAACGGTTATATTAGTCCATTATAGTTAACTAACCTCCACCTCGCCCCTATTCTAAACAACTTAAGGTAATATCTGTATTTACAAGATCATTGATCATTAATGATCATCATCAAAATACTAAATTCATTTCTTTTAAAATAATATAGTATTACTCATTATAACACTTTGTTTCTCTCTCCAACCAGGGAGTAGAGACTATTATCAGTTATTCCTAATTAGCTACAGGTTAAGTTTACAGATGCACTTTGATTGCATAATGATTCATCTTTTATTTCGTCTCAGGCTGAAAATAACACTTTTTCCACAAATTATCTTTTCTGTCTGTGCGATACGTTTTTTAACAGCGAAAAGAATAGTTCTCTGTAATAAAAGTATTTTTCTCGTTGAAAAAGTATTGCATGGTTGCAGTTGACTGCACAGGTTGAGGTTCATCTTTTGTGTATACTTTTGTGTTAAAATTATATCTTACCCGGGTAAATACTACTATATTATAGTAATGCATATTACATCATACACAGTCCTTGTCATTTTTTATGTAAGGTTTTGTGCAATTTTTTTCAGACAACTCTCTGTAGAAACTGCACTTGCTTGTTTTTTTTTTATCAGGATAGTTTTAACTATAATCTATAGTTAGTGTGTGTTTAGTTGTTTTTTTGTGCATATTTTACAGTGTTTGGCTGCATTTCTTACAGCTTGACTACCCCAGGGATGAGACCCGTATTTGGGGATGGTTCCTTTACCAGATGTCGAATTTCCTGGAATTTCGGATTCTCCTTGTCCCCGAGCATTTTGAAGATGACTGTTTCACTGGTGGTCACAAAGCAGCCGATTTGACGGAGTCGCTGGAGAAAGTAGAAGTCGTTTTTATTCCAGATTCTCACGTTTATCAATTTTTGCATTTTAAATCCTGATTTGCAATTAAATAAGATTCTTACCTCTATTGCTAATAGTCGATCCGCTTGATTGCGAGATGTGCTGGCATCCGCAATCACATGCACTTTTAAGTTCCGGGAAAGAAGTTCAATTGCAGTTTGCTCGATGCATATGTGCGTCTACAAAAAGATAAGCCATAAAGTCTACAAATTGCTTCCTATTTGTTCCCAAATTCATATTCATGATCCATGAATATGAATCAGAAGAGGAATAATGTCATGGTTCTGACACTTCTTGTAATACACATTTAGACATTTACTTACCTCTATACCGAATAACACGATACTTTCCAGAATTCCATCACAGAGAGAGTGTAACAGCCTATCGACTTCCGGCACGAGCATGCTAAACCTCGTCTTTGGGATCACAAGCAGAGCTTTGCTTATATCAATGTCTGCTACCGTCTTTCCTAATTGTCTCGGATATTGCTCTGTAACAATCAGTGGGATCCCCATCACCTTCGAGACTTCAACCTGAAGGGAGAAACAAGCAGGATGCGAGATTAAAATCTCATCAGATTCATACAAAAGCCCAATTAAAGTTTACAATCCTACTTCACTCCAAACCATGTCGTTTGTTACGTTTTCCTGGGGAAAACTTTTCTTGCATTTTTTCAGCGGATCGTGTTAAATATAATTTAACCATTTATATGCATTATGCATGGGATTTGCTCTCCCTGGTCAGTTAACTTTGGGATGTAACGGAAACCTTCTTCGTGATGCTCATCATCAGCGTCCTCTTAGCCCAGTTAGAATGCTAATAGCCTACTTAAAATTCAACGATGATGAGGATCCTATACCCACGAGATTTATTTTCTCCAAAGATGGAATTGCCTATTTCACTATCATTTCCAGTCTTAAGGGCGGATTTTAATAAAGACTCGACTCCTATCATGAGAATGAAAGTACCCCTTAAATGTCATATTTAGCTGTGCCTGCACGAACTCCAGGAAGGAAAATGGAATCGATGTAATTAAGTCATATTAGTTGGTCTCGTATGTTTTTTCTATGGATAATCTAAACAGTACTTTTGGGAGGGTTTTAAAACAAATAACGGAACTAATCCTGTTTAAGGCCACATTTCCTCTACAATTTCACGGTTAGGCAGTTTCAACTATGAAAAAAAAAGTTCCGATCCGATTTACAATCCACCATATCGTTACACATGGAACTTAAAATTCTCTTCCCAAAAACTTTCTCTTCCGGAAGAGCTAAAAAAAGGCTTGAATATAGATTCCGCATCCCACTCATTCCTCCCACATCCAAAATGGGAAAAAACTGAAACGGAGAAGGCAAACAGGGTATAAAAACCCACCACCAAAAAATAATTCATAACATGATATAAATATGCATCATCCTCTCCCTTCTAGAAAGTTGGTAATTTCAATGGGTGAAATAACTAGCACTTTATTACTTTCCCCCATAGACAAGTCATGGTCATGAATGATTTTTATGTTTCTACATTTACATAGGTGCAGTGTCTAGGTTAAGTCAAGTCTGGAACAAGTCAGAAATGAATGTTTTAAAGCAATTTCATAACTTGCTCCTTCATTCATAAAAATGGAATTCGGAGAAAGGCAGCCGAACAGGGAAAGTCTAGCGAAGCAAGACTCTTTTGCTCTTGGATCGATTTCAGCTACAAACCAAATTGGTGTATTCCCTTGTAGGAAAGGAAGGATAAATGTATGTCAGCTTGATCTTGATCTGCATGATAATTTTTCTTTAAAAAAAATTCTGCAGAGGATTTCCATGATAGTGAATTGTGATCATGAGATCATGATAAGGAGGATTGAATACGTTAAAATGAAACTTGGGAAAAAATCTAATACACATTTTTACTACGCTGTGTTCAAAGCTAAGACCTAAAATAGTTAAATTATTCATAGGGCGTCTCACGAAAGCGTTTCGTAACAAAAGTGTGCATAGTGTAAGGAATCCTTCCAGGAATACATAAAGAGCCTGCAGGCACTAAATTTCCTAATGCAGTTTTCCTCTCGACAGGACCTTTATTCTCAGCTTAATGAGATAAGGCATTAAACATAATTTAATCTAAATTGTTGTAGGCTAATCTTTGAAATAAGTGGTGGAACAGTATAGAGTGAACTGGATGCAGAGAAGTACATCATCTCAAACAACTCCCGTCCCAATGAATATTATTCCCCAACACAATTTTCAAGGCCCATGCAGAGAAAAAAAACTGATATAAAACTTGACGTACTTAACTATTCATATTTG
This sequence comes from Lepidocyrtus paradoxus, assembly GCA_034696885.1. Classification (NCBI taxonomy): domain Eukaryota; kingdom Metazoa; phylum Arthropoda; class Collembola; order Entomobryomorpha; family Entomobryidae; genus Lepidocyrtus; species Lepidocyrtus paradoxus. The sequence continues at coordinate 15,545 of JAQGAH010001091.1, read as the reverse complement.
GCATTCCTTTGCCATAACATTTTCTCAGTCGTAAAGTTTCTCCTGCACTTTAGCCAGAATTCACCACCAAGAGTAAGGTCATTTATCCAGTTTAAGGGATAATCCAAGCACATTAGAAGCATTTATGATAATATCCATGATGATCTTATGGCTATTTCCAAAAGATGTGCAATGAATGTTGAATGATAATATTCTGCCTTTCGCCATCATCTAAGGGCAAACTAAGGATAACGTGTTGCAGTTCTGCAGTAGCAACGGCTTAAATTGCGCTGTTTTGAACATAAAGTGAATGAAAATATCTACTTTAAAATTACGTAGATATTCGTAGAATCTCGTCCGTAAAGTATTTAATTGAATGATATTTAACCAACGATGCCTTTCAAGGATAAATTACTAAATACTGTTGTAGAATTCAAAATTCAACTGTCCTACCAACATCCCACCTTATATGGAATGGAATACAAGAGAACCACTGAAACTGGAGTATGCTGGAAAAATTTCGTATTTACTTTCCACAATAATTGAGACTTTTTTTTGTCTCCTGTGGGACCTAAAGTAAATTCGGGTTACATTACTGTCCATGTTCGATGTTCTACAGGGCGTATCGATTCGCCTGCTTTTTGGCTTCCGTTCCCTCGTTTTCTGTCGAGAAGGCAAATAGAAACGTGCATGATTTCTTAGGAAGGAGGGCGGATAAGGACAAATGTGAGAGAGCTTCTCATCCCTGGAGATATTGATGGAATGAGAATGGATGGGAAACTCAGAAATTAAGATTGAGAGACGAGTGTTTTTCCTTTAAGCTAATAATAATGTTTAGTGAGTGACATAAGGATCTGGGCCCATTCAAGGTCGAACTTTCTCCGAAACATATGTTTGCAATGGAATAATAATGCGCAATAGTAAGATGAACGGGGGAGCAGTGTGTTAAAATCAAAAAGAATACAAAAGAAACATGTCCGTCTTCAGTTTGGCAATGCGCAAAAATTTCAGCAACATCCAGTACCTATATTGCTTTGCAAAAATAACATATTATGCGAATTTGTTTTTCTGGGATTTCTATACATTTCATTTTCAATTGACTTATCCCATCTTGTCATGTTGTACAGTTACCAGCGGCACAGGGCCCTTCCCAAAAGCCAAAAGGGTAGAGTAATACACGACAGCATATCATACGTAGATAGGGTAAGATTGCTAACAATTTTACCAATTATTTTTATTTAGGAAAGTGTTATTATCCCATTTATTTGTTGGTACAATGCCAAGAAAAAGCTACGGAGAAAGTTTCTATATAAAATTGAGTCTGACACAATAAAGCCTATAGATACTAATCAAATTAGTATCCCTCGGTACCTATCAATTCAACACGTTGTACCTAAAACTTTCTATGAACTGTTTTAAACTGAATTTGGAAAGAAAGCAATTACTGCTCCAGTAGGGTTTTGGAAACTACTGAGTACAATAGTAGACTGGATTAACTCGGGAAAAGTATTTATTTTTCTTGGACTGCCAAAACATAGAAAAGAAAAACAGCACTGGCTGCTCTCAATGACCAGATCGCTCAACCCCGGAGTAAACAATGGAGAAAGTCATCCAGGGGAAATTGACTGACAGGGAGAAAGCTATCAGGGGAATTCTCCTGACATTTCAATCTTCATCTTGCTACAAGATAGTATCTTCTCTACTTTCACTAGGCTCATTCACTCATTTTATTGTTGAAACCATAGTGGAAATTGAGAAAAACGAACAAAGGAACATGTACTGCCGGGCTACTCATGCCAACTTAGATTGCGCACTCTATAGACTACTCCTAATTTAAATTGACATGACACCACACACCAAAACTGCGCCTTTGTATGGTAGAGTAAATCAGTATAGGAAGGGAAAAGAAAGCACAACATCCTAATTTGGCACAATACAATAGTGGAGGAACGTTCTATCATAGTCGATTTCCCTTGGCCAAGAAAGAGACCCGCGGGGTTTTCATTGTTGTCAATCCAACGTTATGTGATAGTACTGTAGGTATATGCTATAGGCATTTTCGATGGAGATTTTCCACTATGACTTCAAAGATTTTGAGGAAAGCGAATTTGGAATTCCTTACGGATTTCAAAGCTAAATTGACTCTCATATTCAGCCTCCACTTACATGATGATGTTGCTTGAAGAGGTGGAGCGGAAACTTCGTCTTTATGTACGGCCGTAATATGACTTAGGATAGATGATATAGATGTGATGTAGATATAGAGTGGGAGACTTCCTCCCTCACAACGGACTCCAAGAACGTCAATCATGCTTGAAAAGACTTTTTTCTGGTAAGAATCTCAAAAATGCTTGAGTATGTATGGAATGGAAGCGAATTGGTCCGTGTTCCACGTTACATTTCTTTCTAGCAATCTTCAATTTGTTTCTAATGGGACTACCAGATTATTAACTTTCCTTCACTGACTTTCACTTACGTCTTAGGTCACCTCGACTCTTTCTCTGATTTGTAAGGGAATAGATTAGGAATCACGAGGGTATCGAGTGATTCTGGGGGATGTAATGCAAATATTGTAACAAATATGTTATAGCTGCAGTGCAATTACGTTAATCTAGGGCTAATTATACAGATAAGTATTTGATGGACTTTTGGTTTGAGACATAGAAATGAGATACCGGAATAAATCGAATTAATACCAGTCCACCATACAAACGAAGCAACACAAGTTCAGGGACCTACGGTTTTTTGGAAAATAAGTAGAGTGCAGTGATGGACGCATGTGTATATTGTGAACGGACAGGGACTATTTTTTAAATTAGAACATGTTCCAAAAGTTCAGGAAAATTTATACTTTATAGTATGAGTTTCATTCAAAACTTAATTAATTCATGGAATTCCCACTTCAGACTACAGAAACTCGCAGATGCCTCTGCATTAATAATTATTCATAACTGTTCATAAGTAAGTAAAATTAATTACCTTTGCTTAGTGTTAAAATATACATGCAACAAAATATTCGTCCTACCTAAAGCTTGTTCGTTCCCGATCCAGTAAAAAGCACGACCAATTTTACAACTCGGAAAACCCAGAAGCTTCCTTTGGTTGGGCTTGACCTTGTCCTCTTAAAATACTTGAAGTTAACTACATATATGCATACTTATTTAGACCTACTGTTACTGCGTTCTACTTGCCATGATTCCATTCTCATTAAACTATATTGCAGTATTTAATTTGCATATTAGTAACACTTAAAAGCTTGCTGTCATAAAGTTTCATTTTCTCGTATAGTTGATAAGTTTCCCTACTTCGGAGCACTTGGCAAAACAACTGAAGAGTTTTCTTTTTGTAGGTCAGCGATAGCCAAAACACAACTCTCAAAATGTATGAGCATTTTATCCAATCCTAATTTCAAAGTCCCTGTGTAATACAGAGCTTATCGTTTTTATTGCTGCGTGTTTGACTAAAATATTTTCCACTTACTTAACATAATCCATGCATCTTTTTTAATAGTATTAATACGGAAGTCGGTCACAACAGAACAGACATACCTATGTACATAATTACTTGTATATTGACACACTTTAAATATGAAGTTCTGTCCTATATATCCTGTCGGCCACAAACCGAGTATTCAATCCTTCCATAAAAATTCACTCACGAAGCTCACCACAAGTTTGGAATTCTCACAAGAAAGCAATCCTTCTGTTCATATTTAGATAAAAGGAACATTATTTGCAAGCTCCCAGGAAATGAAAACATGCATTTAGTAACCGCACTGAATTCCTTCCTGCTCCTGCATTCCTCCTCATTAGACGTGTACCAACACAGGTAACTTAACAATCCAGTTACAGCCCTTCCACCCAACATGACTTACTTTGTTATTGCATGCAATGGTAATATAAGAGCAGAGGAATTTTAACGAGAATGAAAAGTGGTAAACCCACTTTCCTTTTTACATTCTGATAAGAATCTTTCCCCTCTCTCTGGCCTGTTGGGTGTCTTGTGCGAAATGTAATAAATGGGATTGTGTGGCAACATGACCGTTGGGGGTATTAAATATAATGTAAAATATTATCAGATCTACTTTCCCCTTTTTAAAAAACTATATTACCGAGCGTAGTCGTAGCATACGGTGAAAAATTAATTTGATTAATCCAATTACAGTATAATCTGAAGGATATGCATATGCACCCAACCAACATTGTTGGTTCTGTCATGGCCCGACTGTTTATTTAAGTTTATGGTTATTTTATTCTCTTCGGGGGAACACAGTCGTGGAATGAATAGTTTGTTTTGTATTATTATTACTATCCGCAGTCCAGCTTTGCATTTCCAGTGCGTTTTGTAGCAAGAAGTTTGGTCACTGATGAATTTCCTCCTCGCATGCAACCTCGTGAGCTACTATGGTTGACCCAAATTGCATACTTTTTTAGTGACTGGCACTGGCAGTGACATGTTCGTTAGCATGAGATTCAACTGGTAACCTTTCCAGGTAGATGGCTACACATTTAACTTATCATGGCTCAAATTCAAATAATATTTCATCAGGACTGATTTTATTTCCTTTCAGCATTGAAACTGAAACTCCAGAGTTGTGCCGAAGCACGGGCAACATTTTATTAACTAACGACGAGAGAGAGAGAGAGAGCTTAATAGTCTCAAAGAATTCAAAAGTATTTATACGTCTCTTTTAGTTCAGTAAAAAGCTCCTTCTGTAATTTTAAAAAGTTATCAAGATTCCACCGATAACCGGTTCATATGCCTAACTAACATGTACATCGACTTTCTCTTTGTCTTATGTCAACACAGAGGCTGATGAAAATTCGTGCTGTATTGTGTGCTATCACACCATCATAAAAGTAAATTATGCCAAGTCATGGATGAAAAGGAGAGTGAGAGTCGGTGGGTGTGATTAAGTAAATGAAAACAGAACTTCTGTCGGACGGACTTTTTTTCTCTTAATGAAAATCAAACAAATGGCTGGCGAATCTCCACGTAGCTTGCTTGAACGCAAAAATATAAATTGAGAAATAAGGAGAGAATGTTTATGCTCTGGATGAAATGCGGTAGATAAAATATATTACATATCGCATGCCACATCGGAAATGAACAAAGGGGAGAAAGTCAAATGTGCGAATTGCGAGCTTATTAGTGTTTTCTTCTTCGGCTATTTTACAATCAGTGAGAAAGTTTTACTGTGTAGTTGCCTAAATGCTTTTATGCACTAGTTAATTTATGATTTTGGTATGCTGACTCGTTTCTATTTCTCCAAATGTATGTATAGGTATATGACTCTATTTGCATTTACATTATTCCATGTATCATGTCCGATACGAGATAAAAAAATACAACTGTGCATTGTTAGAGCCCTTCCAATCAAAAATTAAAACTAGCCAAAACATACTCCATAATTTTATTTAGTTCGTAGTATATATGACATTCATTAGCTACAAAGCAAGTTAATTTAACCATATAAAGTATCCACCTAAAACCTCATCATCAGTAAATCTATTCTGAAGTAATACAGCCCTTTTCACTAGTTAAGCCCTGGAAACTCGCCAGATACACTCGTTCCAGTGCAGTGAGTCGTCCGCATGAATAAATGAATAATGAATTGGTAGGGATGGGAAGCCCAGCCTTGTAGCAAATCTTTAATTAGATGCAGATGACTTTTTCTCCTTCACTTATGTCTTATATCCCTTTGAAATACGGGCTGATGCCAGGCCAGCTTAATATGAAGCCTTTTAGCATGATATGAAATACTAAATATTTGGGAGGGAGAGTTTCCAGCTAAGGAATGGGACTTTTAAGGAATGAGCTGGCCAACAAAATGTATAAGTTTGTCTTACCATTTTCCTGGCAACTGACACAACCTCATCAAAGTGAAGCATCGCAGGGCGGAACTTCTCCTGCATGTCACACATTAAGAAAGCTGTGCGGCTTGGGTTGAGCAATCCTAAATCTTTGAGTGGAGGCGCCATATCTGTCTCCTGTCGGTTGAGTGCTTCCTCGTCTTTGGTGTAGAGTAAAAAGTGCACAGCACTATAAAATGGATATATAAATTGTCAAATCACGTTGTTAAATCACAGTCAAAGAAGAAACTTCTCCGGTATTAAATGATAGAAGCAGATAATCACTGCGATAACTTTCTTTCAAATTGGGTAGCAGAAATCACAGAAATATCATTGATTGCCCATAATTGACCCAAACAATATTACACCTTTTTGCTTAATAGACCCCTGACGAATCCCTTTTTCCCAAAACAAATAAAAAGGGATGTAGGCAAAGCTCCTTTTATTTTCAAAGGCTTCTAGTTAACCTCCAACACAAGAAGAAAAATAAATTATCATTAAATGGGAAAACAACTTTACCGATGTAAAAATGACGAGGATAAAATCAAGATAAGCTATATTATTGGTCTATGCTGATTTTCCTATCGATTCCTCTTCCCTGATTACAAATTATTTAGCAGAACTCCCTCACAAACGAAGCAAACAGGAAAGGAGTGAGAATGAAAATGGCGAAAAAATGGGGGAGAAAATGTGCTTTACACTTGCATTCCTACTTTCCAAAAAAAGCAGTTCTATATATTTGCTTAATACAATAACTAGCACCACCGGCTCCCCAAATACTGGAGAAATATTAAGAGAGAAAAAAAAACAAAAATAGCACAATAAGAGTTTTAGTAGCCGAGCAGAACTAGACTATTCAAGGACATCATTATGGCATGGCAAGCTGATGGCAGAGAGGAGGTATTAGCCTAATCTAGTCTCTATGCCTGATACTTCAGGTACTCTCGAGTTTGTTCTTCCTCTTGATTATTTGCATTGAATGGGCAAGTCCACAGGAGCGGAAACAAAACAACACTTTCTCCCCCCCCACTCATTCCTCACATCAGCTCACTAGCAATCCCCTCGTTATTATTATGATTGCTATTATTGCTGATGAAATTCCTCGGAAAATACTCATCCGACGAGTGAACAAAAGAGTGAACTTTACCAACTATACTTATTATAGTCCATCTAGATAAGACGAAAGCTACAGATTAGAGTAAACCACTTGAAAAAATATTTGCCAAGGAGCGAGAAGAGATTAGGATTGTATTCAATAACAAATACGGTAATTCACTCAGTCCAACTGACGATTACGATACTCAGCATGTATTTTCTCTCCTTTCACTCAATTTGTCCATTTGGCAGGGATTGGAGCTAATAATAGGTGGAGGTAGGAGAGGAGTAATAACACTTAAGAATAATCTCTTTACTCGCTGACTAGCCCTTTTTTATTTCTATTAATAAGCCCGGGTATGGATTAACATTGGTCGGAAATCGCTATATATGCATATTGGATAGGAATCTACTGGGCATTTAGAGAGGAAGGAAATGCCTAATTCATGCCTACATGAAAGGCGAACACAGATTTGTACTCGATAAAATTGGATCGTTTTAGGCAAAGTAGTGAAAGGGGTTGTTAAGTATTAAATATTGGGAGAAAGCGTTTCAAGTGGGACAACAGGAGTAAATAATTGATCCTTACCGGTTATGATATCGCCCATCTTATAAGAAAGAGATACATTCATATAGCTAGTGTGATACTATCAGGTATGAGCACGATAGCCTGTATTTAATAAATAATAAATCTTTCAACAAGCCGGGGAGCTTGGACCAATAACGAGCTCCACTTTACTCTACGTGCCTACCCCCTCTTGAAGACATCATCGGGGGAGAAAAACGGACAAGAGGAAAATAAAATTAATCAATAAGGGAAACTTAACGAGCGATATTTCCTTCAAGTGATATATTTGTACGTGAGCGAGGCGTGTGCCAACTCACTCATACGTGCAAATAATAATAGTGATAATAAAAATGTCAGGTGAGGAGCAAAACGGATCAATCCTAGATGCGATACCAATACATATCATTATATATCAGGATATGAGCTGAGAAAGATGAAACGACTATAAAAAGAATATTTTCCTGTTGTAATAAATTTTTAAAAATTATATGCGCAGTTATTACCTTATCCTCTGAAGGTTTATCCTTTCACTTCAAACTTTGTATCTTCCTTATCTTTTTATTCACTCACTTGTACTGAATATTATGTAAAAGTTACGAGTTTTTTTTTATATTTTGCACCCGACTTTCTCTCCTCGTCTTTTTTTTATCAATAAGTCCACTTTTGCAGTAATAATCTGATAATTTAAAGAAACAATCACGCAAATTATCTGTAAAAGAGTTATTCACATTAGTGGACAAAATAGGAGAGAAATTTCACTGGGATTTTTTCTCATCGAGTGAAGTGGCTTTATGCAGCGCACACTGTACAAGGCTCTCCCACATGCCTAAGTTGCAAATATGTGAGTAAAAGGGAGAAAAAAATATGGTGTATATACTAGGTACACTCTTGAAGAAAACAGGTACCTACAACAAATGCAACATCAATAGATTGTTGTGTACGGTGGCGGTGATGATGGGGATGATGATTACCGAAAAAAATATTTGTATCCGATCTAGGTTTTTTGACGGTCGAAAAGGTGTATAGGAGCACTTTCACTAGCTCATCCAATTCATTCATAGATATAAACCATCCTGCTCTCATTTCATGTGTGAATCATATTCGTGAGGTGGCTGATATGATGATGATCCGTGCTACACAGTCAGTTGATACTTTTACTTACTCTCCGCTGAGTGGTGAAAGTGGAGGAGGACAGGGGTAGTGGAAATCCATTGAGTCATGTGTGTACATAAGTATACGTGTCTATGAGAGTTTCCGCTGGAAAGTGAAAGCATATAGATCATCCTTCCTTAAGGGTACGGGGTACATACGGGGGTACTTATTCATAGCTATTGTCAAGGTCTGCTGAAGGGAGCTATTGTCATTAGGAAAACTTGCAGGGCCGCGATTTCAACCGGGCTATGTACCTTGGTGTGGCTGTTAATGGCGATAGGGAAAATTGATTCCATTGTGCAAAATATAGTTATTATGAATATAGTTTCCCATTTTGGTATTTACGGTCATTTGAGTCACTCTTTGAGCTTGGCCTTCGGTTTGGAGTTTTTGGAGTAAAAAATAATTGCATTATCTAAAGCAATAAAGAAGCGTATGCGGAAGAGGGGGTGGAGAATGAAAATATATATATACGGATGCTGTAACGAGATTTCCCTACATTAGACTATTGTGTATTGCTGTATTATGCAAGTCCATTTTAAAGGAATAAACTACCCGGGAAATGGATCCGACTCTGGGAAGTGTAGTAAACAGGGAGACTTGGCAAAACCTCCCGAATTTAACGTGATGGTGAAGGTTAACAAGCAGACTAGACTAGACTATATGGCTATGGCTAGGTTGCATACTAGTCATGCATACATACATATGAGATAATATATATGTATATACATGTACCTACCTATATAGAATTCGAACTCAATGACATGACATTCAGGATCTTTCAAGAACATGTGGGGATTCAGAATGAATCCACTTCCAAAAATTTCTACATAGTAGGACCAAACACCATATGGTACGGATACGTACTGGAGATGTTCCCAAAGTGTATTGGTGAAAGCCAGTCATGGTCATCTACAAGAGAGCTTTGTCGGCTGGTATAATGTGCGACTGGAAAACATTATGGTTCGTCTCATATATATACATAGATATGATGATGCGTATGATGGCAACTTTCACCAAAAGTTTGCAAGTTGGTTGCCGCTATGTCACATAGAGTAAAAATTGTAGTGAAAGGAAATTGTGTAGGAAAGTTGTAGTGAAATGAGTATGGAACAACCTTCATGTGGGAACTATGTTGGCGTTGGTGAAAGGAAAAGCGTGATGCAGTCTGGACGGAGAGGAGCTGGGATAAAGTGAGTTCAAGCAGTATATAGCCTTTCCCATATCTGCATTCATTTGCCAATTTCCAACGCTATTCTGCTTGGATGTGATGGAAAATAGTTGACTAGATCCCCACAAGAGATTCCTCCATGTTCACTTTCCCCAACTTTGACTAGACTCAGCGAGCAAATAAAAAGCAAAAAAAGCATGCGACCCACCAAACTTACTTCTTAAGAAAAGGCATACGTAACTTGTAGATCCAGACAAGTTGGCAACGATTACAAAATACTGCAGATATTTCACCATTTTAACGTTTTAAGTCAAGAGACAAAAAACAAGAGTAAAGCACAGTTAAAAAGCTGAGAAGACAAGCGCAACTCCTTGTCTCTGCTTGTTTTTTTCAGATTCCAGATTTTATGCAAATGTTTTCATCATGAGGTCAGTGAGAGATAAGACAAAGACATTTCTCTCGACTTGACTCCATCTTGTATTTATTTTTTTCTTCATGTGGTCTTTGTCCTTTCTCCCTCATCGTTATTGCAATTCGTACGATGCAAATGTTGATCATGTCGCGTCGTCGGGCTACCCACCACTGGGGGAAATTTAATAATGCAGAATTCATGTCCATCCCGGTCTGACTTCCACGATAAATGCAACTTGTCTTTTGGAACAGGAACTCACACGAAATATGGTCCCTATATCTTCCTCGCATCTCATAGAAAAGGTGTCATTATACCAGAGAGCAATTTCACATTACAGGAAGGAAGAACTTTTTTCCCCAGATCCTTCACCGCAGCAGTCTAGAGACTTTCACTCTTCCTAACAGGCAACAGACGCAGAGGTTCGTTGAGTCGAAATGATTTCACCACTGTGGCTTTTTGGCTAACTAACAGGGGATTTTGCAAATGCGTAAAACAGGGAGAGCGTATGCAGTAACATTAACGGTTTATGTCTAGTAATCATTATAGCACATAATAATACTAATAAATAATGATGATAATAAGCATCAAGCTATGATGCAACCGAGAATATCAATATTCTGCTCTTCTTATATTAGGACTGATGCAAAATGCATATACATTAGGGACAAGTGACAGGACGACGACAAGACGAGGACGAGGGCAATATCTTCACAAGAAAAACATTTGATGTGATAGAGTTGATTTGATTATTATTAGCCCGAGAGCGAAGAATGACTTCGCGTTGACGGCGTCTCTCATGAAAAAACATTCTGCAACTTGACGGAATTTTGCTTGCTTTTAAGTTGGTAAGAATGATGATGATGGGGATGCGCATTATGATTATCATAAGCAATATGAAAACGAGGATCACTTTTTTAGCCCAATCTGAAGCCATATTTATACGGAGAGTTCTTCTATCAAGCAAATGGAAATAAAGTTTCTCACAGCTTATAAGAAAGCAGCGTCTCCGTGGCTAGCGGCAGTATTCATGTTTCTGAATTCACTCACCCTCCCTTGCGCTTTCTCTTCTGCTCCATTTCAACTGAAACCAGAATTCTCTAATCGTGTTAAGTACACAGTCGCTCATAAAAGATTGGGATGACTGGAGCTTCCGGAGCTTTTGATGTGAGTGGAAAGGTAGAAGTTAGCATGAGTGGGTGGGTCGTTCTAACGATGAGATAAAGGAGCAACAATTTAAGAAAGATAAACCGAGTGAAATCGTGTGGAAGAAATTGAATTTTGACTGGGGACATTCTACTCTTTTATGTGGTCACGAACGAACTAATACAGTCGTAAGCATACGGATTGAAGATAATTACATGAGGGGGATGTGGAAGCATAATTTGGATATGAAATTATTATGATTGGTATTGGAGCCATTGGATTCACCGTTATTTTATGGCCATACTTATAACGGCATTAACAATCTGATTCAGCGCATGAGAATAATGCGGATTTAGATATGCAATAAAGCTTTTCAGATGGAAGAAATAAAATGCAGTCCGCTTCGTTAGAGCGAATGGGGAATTCAGTCAGCAAGCAAGCACAATACGAAGTTGTTTTTGGGCATCGGGGATGTATAACTTCTGCAGTTTTGCCTGAATTTGACTCTAAATACAATCTATGAGCCAATTTTGTTTTCAAAAAGCCCAAGCGGATCAAAACTGTAGTTTTTAAGGTTTTTTTTATAAAGCTGAATTGTTCTAAAAACCAAACGACCACAAATAATCAGATTTCAGTCAGCCAGTCTGCTGGCATATTAATGAGTGAGATTAGAATACACTTGAGGTTTCTCCATTTTCGATGTATGAAGAGTTTTATTGAAGACCATAACAGTTATCTTAGTTAGTTTAAGTAAGCTATAAAGATATTTTAACAATAAAAATATATAAGAGTTAACAGATTTTTTTTGTAATGCAGTTTGTAATAATAAATTATTCCTCCACATAAGCCCTTCTGACGTTCATACCAAAATTAAATTACCAATGTTTAGTTAAAATATTGGATATATAATCCGCCATAACCAGGGCTTCGAAGATTAAGCTAGCGAGATATTTTCATATGTAGCATATAATTTGACAAAACAGCCAAATTAACTTTCCTCCAACATATGTAGCTCTGCAAATATGACCCCGCTTCAGAACAATCCCCCTTCCTTGCCAATAACCACTGCAATAACCATGAACAAGTTGCGAAATAAATAAACAGACAGTTTCACGAGGGCCTGCACAATATCAATATGTTTTCCTTGATATCTAGGGTAATAACAAAGGATCGAGGAGAAAGTCATGGCAAGCCTAGCCAACTATTGATCTTTCCTTTGTTCCATAATACAAAATCCTTTCATCCGTACAGGGAACTGGAAGAGTGTAATCCAGTTTGCGAGAAAAAAAAGCATAACACCCGGTCTGTCATTGGGAGGCACATGTGCTACGAGGAATATGAAGGAATCGCCAGTTGTAAATCACATTATCAATCATCTTCCTTATTACTTGCCGTCAGCATTATATATTTTGTCATCATTATTATTACATTTGTATCGTGTGTGGTGGCTTCACTTTTTTATGCCTTTTGCATCTACCTTACATATATTGTAATTCCATCAGTAGAAAATGGCGATATACTTTTTTCCTCTTTAGTGTTCAATCCAGACTGGGTTATCGTAGTGGCATGGTGGTGAAAAAAATAAGCGCTGATAATCTCATTCACATACGCTTTTCACCCAAGCAGCCCAACAACAAAGTCTAGTCTCCTGACCATAATCCTTCAGGGAATTTTTTTCTGTTGGATTGTGGAATCAACGTACAAACTTTGCTCTAGCTAGGTAATAGTAAAAGAGAAAGCTAGTTTATATGGCTTTCTCTTTGGCATGCCATGTCTGAATATGTCCAGTTCTTAGAACAACATGGTTGAAATCCGTTTTGCCCTTGTTGGGGAAGGGAAAAGCTATTGCACAATTTACGATCCTAGATATTTCTCTTTGTGGATTCAGCTGCAGCTGCATTTATTTTACAACTTTTTGTACAATATAGCCCCGTTTTGGTTTGTTGTGTTAGCGTAGGTATGTCTGTAGGCATGATTATTGGATAAGCCAACTTTTATTTGCCTTTCCGCATCTATTAAAACAGCCACCATTAATTCCCAGAGTAATCCTCTTCCTCTCGTCAAACATGGGGGATGGAGTGAATATTGGTGACTGGGAGGGGAAAGCTGGAGTGAAGACTGGACAATAGAGGAACAAAGCGTTTTGAGCTTGACTTGCTTTTATTACGTTTGAATATGAATGAGGAAAGTTGTGTTATATTGTGGCTGGGGCAAATTCATTTGGCCACTTTGACTTCCATAATTAGGTCATATTTATTTATTCGGGATTATTATGCCATATGCTCAGTTATAATAATTTGGTTGCGATGAGGTCTGTCTTTGACTATTTTTCGGAGGAAATCGGAACGCGATCCTTGATTTGCCTGTTCATTTAGAGATTTTTTCGTCCCTCTCGGTCGGTCACATGACCTTTCATAAAATTGTCTTATTTTTTCATATTTAATTACATTTTTTAAATGTCATAATGATGGACCTGGTGTATCTATTAAAATTTCATAAAATTAACCAGGCGTTAAAAATTAGTCATCTACACTTTTAGTTACTGTAATTTGTATAAATTTTCTTTTAACGGCATCTTCACCTAACCCAAAATGGTTTTTACCAATAAAAATATAATAATGAACCATGAAGGTTAAATGAAGGGAACTTTCAAAACTCCCTGAAAAGAGAAAAATGATAACGGCCAAGATGTTAACGAGAGCGATGCCTGAATATGAACAATATTAAAGATCAGCTGAAATCTGATATGATTAATTTAGCACCGTATTTTCTAAACTCAACATAGTTTCTATTCAGTGAGTTAGTCCATTGTGAAAACTTTTTTATTTTGATTATGGACAACTTTTGATACGCCCTTTCGGCCTACCAGGTTTAGTCTGCAAAGCAACATGTTAAAGAAGGAAATCAACTTCTTCCTTTAAGAACGTTTTCGTCAGTTATTTATTCAGTTGAATTGGAGAAAACAGATATTTTAAACTTTATAAAATTAATAAATATTGCAAAATATATTCATCAGCAGAATATTTTATGTGAAGCTTGCTTTGAGTTCAAGGGAAAAAAATCCATACACAGCTCAAGTTTAAAAATCGAAACGGGTTGATGGAATACAGGTCATTGCGTATATACTGGAACTAATAATGAAAACTCATAAATAAGGGTTGGGCTAGTTGGGCAGTGTGGAATACATCTTTGAATCTGAAAATCCTAAATGCAAATTACACATTTCTTGCATACTTCATTGAAAAACATTCTTCTTGTTCTTACCCCCGAGCATAGATGATCAAGTATTTGACCAATTCAGGAATTTCAGAACCAAATTCTTCCTATCCTTATTCACTTCATAAACGGAATTTACACTACCGTAATCAATTTCAGCCAGGAATGAGAATAAAGAAAAAATGCTTTAGTAAATAGGCTTTTATCAGCACCATTTTCCCATTTTGTTGCGTAGAATGCGTGGGAGTACAGACATAAAAAGCAGTGACCAAGGTAGGATCAAATCTACAATTGGCAATTTTTCGTGCAAGTTCTGGCCACTTTCAGACGTAGCCGGTGTATCAAATGAACATATCTATACATATATAAATATAAATATATAAATGTATCTATACAGTCGATACAGTCTTACTGGTTTACTTTAAACCAGTAAGCGATTTGCATGTCCAGCTCTGCCTGTTTACATATGTAACATACATTTGCAATATAAATTCTAGACTATCGGTTGTATGCAATGAAATACCAGCCTATATTTGTACTTTCTCCGGAGGCTTCAACTCAAAAACATTTCGTTGAAAATAAGCTCTCAAATGTTTGAACTTCCGTATAATGTTTACTTCCCCTCGTCTCGCCAATCTCTCCAGCCGTTTTGAGTGACTCAATCGACCTCCATATGACACCCCATGAGTCTGAGATTTTTAAACTGGGACTGCAAGTCGATCGTTACTACGTCTTAAAAATTTCAACTTTCTAGCGATTAGCGCATTTAAATACATGTAAATTGATAATATGCCTATGCACTCCACAAAACACGTACGTTGCAAGAATAACACAGACTTGAAACTTTTCCAACTCAACTTTTTTTCTCTTTTAACGAGGAGGTTGTCCCCTATTTATCATACCTTGCATGCACTTCACTCATTCAAAAAGAATTCCAGCTGCAGTGTCCCTACCTAC
>JAQGAH010001090.1:0-18883 GCA_034696885.1 Lepidocyrtus paradoxus | reverse complement strand
CAGCTGACACATATATGGAAATTGAGAGGACGCAGCGCAGCTGCGTTACTCTCAATTTTACCAGAAATTTATTTATTTTACAAAAGCAACTCAACTGGAAGTAGTGTGGAGCATTGAGAGCCAGTGATAAAATATGAAAAGTGGCAGAAGCATCTCCCTTGTTAAGCTGCATCCTGCAACAAAACAGAAATACATGGAATCGGTTGGAAGTTGAATTCTGCCGTTTTGTTGAATGAATTATGCTCATGTCATGACTTTCAACGTTCATACTTTTGCATAAAATCTTAGGAAATCTTCCATCTCCCGTCTTCACTCCGAAAGCTTTTTTTTGTGTGGCTTCAATTGTGGCTCTCCACTTCCCACCACACACAATATTTTATCAAAAGCCCCATGATATTTACGTATAAGTTTGGAGGAGCAAAATCCAGCTTTTCTATCTTCGGGCCGTACTTATTTTCACACACTCTTGTTATTCCTTTCACTGACGTTTTCCAAACGACTATCATAATACGCCATGGCTACAAGTTATGGAGATTTTAGGGAAAAAAGGAACTGGAATAATGAGGAAGGAAAGAGATAAAATACATCGATAGACACTCTCCCAGATTGTGTTGAAAAACCTGCGGTCTTTCCTCTTTAGAAGAGCATTAGCTATCTTTTTGTATATTTTTACATCTGATTTATATGGGTACAAACCCGTGGAGGTTCGGCCAGCCGATAAGAACACGCTGAGCTGTCACCATCATCATATCTGAGTATGAGTGAGTTTACAGGAGTTTTTGAGGTAGTCATAGTCGAGTCCCCTCATCTTTGTCCGTGAACGTATTTAAAATGAGTTTTGGTACTCGACTTCCCAATTTCCAAAGAGTGTAAACATCCTCCACAGATACTTCCATCCAAAT
The DNA here is from genome assembly GCA_034696885.1 of Lepidocyrtus paradoxus. Lineage (NCBI taxonomy): Eukaryota > Metazoa > Arthropoda > Collembola > Entomobryomorpha > Entomobryidae > Lepidocyrtus > Lepidocyrtus paradoxus. Next base: position 17,981 of record JAQGAH010001090.1, on the reverse strand, counting down.
AGTCCCATTCATCTGTTATCTCCGTACTTTGTTGTAATCTTTTTTTTTATGGAGCGCTAGTTTCAATACAGCTATTCAATCCATAGACTTCCATTTTACATTGTTCCGGATTTTGGTACCTAAATGCACTTGATGGATGAAGTAGGTTCTTGCACAATGGAAAAGTATGATCTACATACTTCCCCCTACTTGTGTATTTTGGGAATTAGCCGAAAAATTTGTGAAATGCTTTCACCCCACCTTCTCTACAATCCTTAGCGGGCCTTCCAGCTGATTTTTTTTAAATCTAGAGATGTTTTTAATTATAAGCTGTTGCAGACAGCATTCTTCTCCCTCTGTGGAGGTGAAAGTGTCTCAATGAGACAATCATCTTTTATGAGGCCCCCTACCACTTTGGATTTAAAACTTGCGAAATCAGCCCCATATTTCAGTCTTGGAGAGAAAAGGGAGAACACACATAAATCTACATGGTGATGGATGCCACGCTGGGTTCACCCACTCCCATTCCCACCACTGAGGGGGAAATGTATAAGATAGAAATTAAGTTAAGCAGTATGCCCAACCACTTTCTCTTACTTTCACTTTTTTTCTAAGAGACTCCTGTTCCTCCCCTTTTCTCCCTGTTTAATAATCCAGAGCGTATTTTTATTCATGTGCTCGTTTTTTTGCTCCGCTCGGCCTCCCCTCCTGTGGCAATCTTATCTGAAAAGAAAATTATCATATGCATTGGGATCCCCACAGAAATTATATCTTGTGTGAATGCCAAGTTATATTTATGTACACGTGGAAATCTTGTTTTTTTTCGCAAACTTCTCCTATATGGAGCATTATCTGGGTAACCGGGCTAAATGCACATCAGCCACGGAAAAAACACGACGGTATACATTATAATCATTATTTTTTTTGGAGGGGATTGCACGACTTTCTCCTTTGTACTTTTTACTTAATTTTCGAAAGTGGTTCCCTTTCCACATTGTGCCCCCACAATTTCCTCTTGGTTACACAAGTGGGGAGCAAGGAAGAAGGGAGAGTTCGGGAGAAAATAGGAAAGGAAGAAAAAAGTCTATCTTGAAAAAATCTACGAATATACAATATGATAAAGGGCATATTACTTTGTGAATTAATGTTAAAGAAAGTTATCAATAGCTAAGTTATAAAAGGCTTGAAGGAGCATTATTGTGATTATTATTACCATATTGCATGTGTCTCTCTCCCTTGTTAACTCTGAGTGTTCATTTCTTTCGGGAGGGAGCCCATTGGTGTTTGCATATTTTATGAGAATGGAACATCACATCCCATCATATTGCGAGACCACTTATTTTCCTGTATGGGAAGATGGCGGTTTATGTGCTATCCATTATCTCAAATGTAATCATAATAACCAAGCATATCTGTATCGTATTTCCTCTGAAACAAACCTCACCCTAATAAAAGACTCCCTCCAGTACCCACAAAAATGCCTAAATCAGTAAGCCTCAGACTGAGATTCAAAATTCGAAGCCCTCCTTCCTTTTAGAGTAAATATGGTATTTACTTATTCAGCTATAATCATATTCCAGTTCAATTAACTAACCATAATATTTGAATATTTGTAAAGCTTCATTGGTCCAAAAAACTACGTCATGTGCATGATTTGGAGTGAGTACACATTTCCCTCCGTTGTCATTCTCCCAAAGAAACAAATGGTAAGAGAGTAAAAGATGTTCTGAGATTTTTTTTCGCAAAAATGGATGTCTTCACAGGATATAGAAGCTTCCTCAATCCACTCACTATATTTATTCTTCTGATTTACTTTTACTTTCACCATCCTAATAAAGGACTTTACCTACGCATTACTATTATTAATACTAAACAGTCTCGAAATAATTTTTTATATCAAGTTCCCCACAGTCTCATTCTCTACAATGCTGGGAGGATAAGAAAAAAACGAAGACGTCTTGAAAGGAAAGACAATGATGCTCGCTTTCACTCTACCCCTAACCAATTTTTGAAAAGGAAGCACTCACTCTCCCAGCAAGACCCACATCCATCTCCACCAGGGAAGAATATTAAATAAAATTACAAAATATGTGGGAATAAAGTGATGAAGTATAAAATGGATGTGAGTGGCTGAATGACAGATGGCATAATTTAAATACTGGCATGACATGCTTTCCCCAAAATATCTCCTACCTGTTTTTTATGACGGAATTCACTCAACCAATTTTAATTTACTGTCATAAAGATGTTCATAGTAAAAAAATATATATTGCCAAGTTGAGCATACCCTATCATACGTGTGGTATTCATATTGTCTTCATCAATAACAGGACACATTTTGAAAAATGGAAGAAAGATAATAGGTACTTGGCTCTGGGGTCTCCATGCCCACTTGGAACTTTGGAAGACAAGAAGGTCGAGAATATCAAACCCACTTGCATAGATATAGCATAGCCTCCCGCTTGAATTCTTTCCTCCAGCTATAGCAGACTTTCATCAAACTACTAATTTCAATCTTTTCTCTTCCCCTCTCATCTTCCAGTCTCAGTCTCCTCCGCTCACTTCCTTCCTCCAGGAGCAGTGTAGCTCGCTCTTGTAGTCATCCAAGTACAAGGAGCATACATCCAGATTTTCCAGGCCGGAGTTTGCAAGAGTGGAAGAAAGTAGGGAATGGAGAAAGAGAGAGCTTTCCCCACTTGCACTACTTTACTCTTTTCAGCCGTAGAGGAAGAAAACTTTTGGGATCATGTTTCATGTTCCACATTTCACTTTGACCAGATTAGAAGCTTATGTCAGCCAGAGTGAGACTGCACCAGTGGAAGTTATTAGGAGTGAAGGTACATGATATAGTTGGAGGTGTGGTGGAATTTAACTAAGGTGGATAGAAGGTGGCCATTGTGCAGACTTATTCTTGGTCTGTACTCCCTTTCCCATTTTCCTTTTTTTCTGGCCCCGGAAAAATAACTTCAAGTTTTCCAGGAGAACATTTGTCTTGGAAATTGGAGGGGTTCCTCCTGGATTATGGGAAGTGAGTGTGCACTTAATTCCCAGCCGTCCGCATCTACTTTTTTCCTCTGGACACTTTTCCCTTCCGTTGGTGGAGGTAGGGAATAATTCAACAGGAAGTTTTCTCACTCTCCAAAAGCTCATTCTGTATTTCCCTCCAAAGTGGATACAGAATCGGAGGAGAAATTGTTTTAAATAAATAATCTATGAAATGGTGTGCACAACGAGCTATTTGTGAGTATCGTATTGTGACATGTGCTATATGCATTTCCCTTTGTTTTTTTTTTCATGTATTCCAGACCAGATGTCTACTGGAGAATGAAGTCTGAAAATGCACTTTGTTAAAATTGTGGTACTGGGAGCATCCAACGTGGGAAAAACATCAATTATTCAAGTAAGACAACTCTATTAACATGTGCTGGGCTTCACTCTTTATTTACCGCTGTGATCATGATGATACATATAATCCAATTCACTATTTACACATTTATTCTTATAACCAATTACAAAACTAAAGAAAAGTCGTTTACGATTACCCATATTACCATCTACCATTCACAGAGTCAGAGTAAGGCCTATTCTGCTAGATAATGAAATTTTAACTTGAACGCCTCATACATTCCGAGTGTAATGCAGTTTCCCTAGTTAGAACTGTGTTGGAGTAACAAGAGCTGTCCCGATTTTATTGCTTTGCGAAGCCCATTATAAAAGGAATTTATTAACGCAGCTAATACTTAAAACTGTGTTAATATAAAGGTAGCCCATGTGGTGAGAGCGTCCTTGCCATATGATGGCAAAATAAATGCATAGTTAATTGAACTTAAATAATATTTAAATTGCATCTGCATACGCTAAACACTTATGATTTGGTTTAATGAAAATGTGGTTGCAATCAACGACAATCAACTGAATTAACTGAACACCGTAATATTTCTTGCACCAAATACTGTTCTATACGCCAATCCAATACTTTTCATTCTACCAAAGTCTTATTTTCATTATATCTGTTTGGTCCACATAAGTTTCATCAAAAAATTTCTGAATGAATTTATTTCAATTTGTAATAAATCCAACTTATTTTGAAAAGAGAAAACACCTATTGTTACTGTGTATGGTTACAAACGTAAATTACAAAATCCTATTGTTGACAATAATAAATAATACTTTACATAAACATAGTCTCAGCCTAAATTCTCCCATAATGATCCAACTTTCATTCCGAAAAAATCTATTTCACACTAATTAACAGTAGCAACATAGTTCATTACAGAATAGGTGTGATCTACTTTGAATAAAAATAGAGCTCGCAATAGGTACAGGTTCAAGAGATTCATGTGATAAGAGCAGTACCAGAACGAAACAAGATGCGTTCCCTTTAATTTGAACAGTATTTATTTCCACTTGTGTAGTGGCTCCCTAGGTCTGCAAATATTTTTTCAAGGCGTGTGTGTACATCTGAAACAGGGAGTTTTCCCACAAGGCATCATGTTCCCAATCAGAAGGTAATTAGCTCGGGGGAATGGGGGGAAATGTCGCTGACTCAATGGAGTCAGCGACAAAATCTAGCCATTTTTTTGACGTTTTATGGTAGACCGGAATGACTGCATGAAGTACAATGATTTAGGAAATTACTTTATGCATACTTTTCAAGGATTTATCTTCCATTTCAAACCCCTCCATAGTCATTCTCGTTTACACATTATCAATTATTCGACTAGACTAGGGCAATTCCAGCTAGTTTGGAACATGCGTATTTTTTTATTCATGGACTGAAAGAGTTTTGTGCTCCTTGTCCACCCCTCCACGTGACTGGGTTGAAGACAGATGACACAATCTAGAGTCGTGACAAGAGTGGGGAGAAAACATGGCTTCTTTTCACCATTTAAGCTATTAGCAGGACATAATTACTCAGAGTGAAGTGTTGGAATATTGGAGGGGAACTCATCCATGGATATAATTACAATGTCCTCTGCTAATTCTGTGGAGGTTGGATAAGGAGCCGCATGTTTCCAATGGTATTACTCTCCTCATTCCCCTCCTCGTTACACTTTCATTTATTATGTAAGATCGTTCATTAAACAAGCATTATATTGCGAGTCTGCTGGCCTTCTATACTTCCGTCATTATGGATGGGAGGCGTTTCGCCAGAGACGTGGAATATTTAAGAGGCTTCACTCTCTCTCATTTTCCCTCGTTATTAGCGTTAGCCGATTTGAGCCATTTTTTTAAAACTACAGTTGGGATTGCCCGCTAACGTTTTTGGGATTTCGTTAACCTTCTTGCTTCTTTTCTTGAGGACATGTAAAGAGAGGAGTTGTCTTAGCAGATCGTCTCACCGTATTACCCAGAAGTTAGGATGAAGTGGGAAAACTGGATAACTCTCTGTTTGTGTGTCCTCCTCTTTCTCCGACTTTCTTTCGCTTTTGGAGAAATACAAAGGGCACAATCAGACAGACTTCTTCCCCTTTATACAATAATGGGTGGGTATGTGCTGCGCACTCTAAATAAGGCTCATATTTACAGTGCCACTCAGTCTTGGAGCGAGCAGTTTGATAACAGCCGTCATTAAACGATTAAGGCGTGAATGAGATGGTGAGGGAGTACACTCCTTGCCCGTTAATTTCCTAGAGGCATTTTCCCATTATTAGTGGGATGATTTGCGTTCCCGTAATGGCTCCCCGAGGTGAAGCCCCTCAGGAGCAGTCTCCCGCGTAGAATACAGCCATATAAGAGAAATTACAGGGATCTGGAGAAAGCCGACTCATAGAATGCTCATAGGTATACCCAAAGGGAAAGAGATAAGATTGGGATGGCGAATCCGTCGGGTTTAAGTTTGGAGGAGCCAGTTCGATGAAATCAATAGGATGGTGGTGGGTAGGTGTTGGCTCTCCCTTCCTGAACTTTGTCCTCTGTGTAGGGAAGGGAACTAAAAGCCTCAAAATGGTCCATTCATCTAGCTCCAATATATATTTTGCGCTTTCTCCGAACTGTCACTTTCTAAGCTTTCAGTGAAATGGGAAAAGATTATGGATTGTTTTAGAGGAGTGGGGTTGTGGTTGGAAAAGGTGAGCCTTTTGGAATTAGGCTTTTTGCTCCTTTACTAGGATTCATCCTTGTATGATACATAGCTTAAGCTCGTCATAATTCCCAAGTCCGACTCACATCGTGACAGGAAGCATCACGACATTCTCCAACACCATTGGATACGTAGCACTTGAGCAGCAGTAGAGGGAATTCTTATTGCGATGTGAACTTTACTCACGCTCAATCTAGCATGACCAGTGAGAAGCTGGAAAATTGCTATTAGGGATAGGATATATCTCCGGATGATTATCGTTTATTGGGCTAGTGATGTGAGCACTTTCACCCATTCAGTGTAAGCCAGGTCGATAGTCACCAGGTTGACACTGGTCTAGACATTCCGATCCGCGCTCGCCTCCCTCACGTAGTGAAAGATACAGGAAAACAGATGTAAAATGTGAGGACTGTTATGACGTTTATGGCACTTCACACAACTTCCTGATGTGAGTGCCTCGAGACAACGCCAAATAACATGAAATTACAGCATTTGACGGACTTTCACTGCATTCACACCAATAAAATCATATCGTGACCGTTCCCCTCCCTAATTTCCAAATGATGATAGGGGTTCCTACGTAGGATGAGGATATCGAACTCTGGGGAAAGCTGAAAGCGGATGTAATGACTACTTTTATATTTTATTATGAGGAATAAACTGCTTATGACTTAATAATACATATGCTTCCCCTGATCATATGAGTAATTCATTCTAATTCTACGGATTATTTCAGTCTTGCTGAATGCCTCCTTTCATTAAACCCCAGCTAGGCTGCAATCCAATTTTATAATGAGAGTAGCATTTATTTGCTCTTTTAGGAATGACATAGTCCATGAAGCGAAAGCTTCAAAACAACCAAATGTGATAAAGTTGGAAAAGTGTCTGCTCCACATTCCCAAAGCTTTCCCCCTCATCTCTCTCGTTTCTATAGCTGGATCAGCCAGATTTTCTGAGCGAGTGTGGAAAACCGCAGATCAGCCAGTCCATTTCATAGTCGGAGGATAGTGAGGGAATAAATATGCAGATTTTATAATCTGGGAAACCAACTTACCTTTCATTTCATGAGAATTTTTGTTGCAACCCTCCCCCTCCCAAAGTTAAAATATGCTCCACTCCACATAAAGTTATGATATGCTCAGTCAACCGGGAGCGACGAGGATACAAGCGGATTAGGATATATTACTTTCACCAGTCGCACAGGTTGACGACGCTGCTGCTGATGATGATGACGCTGACGAGACAAGGAAATAAGATGAAAATTGCTAGCTACACGACAATAAAGAATTAGACTGAGGATGAAAGCAATCTGTATGGTGGGCTGGGAGCATGTAAGCCAGAAAATCCATTAGTTTTACTTTCTCCTTATAATCCCGGCAGATTTATAAGAAAGGGGAAGCCCCCTATCATGATCTGGGATCATCACTGCTGCACTGTAAAAATAAGTTTGTAAAAGGCAATAACATAACATGGGATATGAAAGTGTGCAATATGCATGCATCCAAAAACTTTTTCCTATATACTTATCCATGTCAATAGGAGAAGAACCGGAGTGAAATGACACAATAAAAGACAGTGCATACCAGACAAAAGTAGATAACCTTAGGAATATATATGGGCCATAAAACGTGGAAAAAAAACTACTGTTTCATTTCATTTCCTCATTACCACAACTCCTGTGAACGGGAAGTCAAATCTACTCTGCGGCAGACACAACTCCCTCCCTCAAAAGGATAATGGAGAAAGTCGGGAGAGAGAAAGTGGGGGAAAGGAAGAGGAATCTAGTTAAAGGGAAGCAGATTATAGACTATATAGTGTCCGGATATTATTGCATTTCTCCTCTCTGATGTGAACTGAGGAGGAGGATAAAAAGGGAAGACTTTAACCTGTGGAAACGTCACATAAAAAGTGTAATATGCAATAAGCTTAATATGAGAAAACTAGTTCCATCTCCTGATCCAAAAAAAGTTTTACCAACTCCCAGTTGTTCTTGTTGGGAGTGCAGTGGTGTTGAAAGTAAAATTGGTTTAGTTTATTCAATGATTTTTCGTGGAAACTGGAAGCCCAACTCAATACAAAATACAGGGCTATATGGGAAGGGTAATGTTTGCTGATGGGAGTAAAATGCGGGGAAAGAGGGGGATATTATGGGGATGTTTATACCTGTGTAGAATTTGTAGTCTTGGCAAATGACTCAAACTGTTTGTTATTGGATTGGTGAATGGGGCTGGAGGAGTTGTAGTGAAAGGACATGGCAGGATGATGATGATATTGTCGGAGTAAATTCGATAGAGTAAGAGAAATTTTATGGAGGGAAATCCTTTCACTCCCAATTCAGGCATCATTCTGCTTTTGAACTTGCTTTGTCTAGATTTGATCATGATCATTGTTCCTTGGACGATTGTAAAACTATCAATTCGTTTTCTTTGTTGTTTCCTTCCATGTCCACAGCAATTCACGACGAACACCTTCCCAGAGGAATACTCTTCAACAGTTCGGCCTACGGTGCACACCCGGACAGTGATGCTGGACAATCGAGTTTTCCAGCTAAAGATTGTGGACTTACCTCCACTCAGCTCCTTCCCGCAGAACTCGCTGGAGGAGTGGACGGGCGGCGTGTCACTCCGCAGTGCATCAGCCTATATTCTCGTCTATGATGCCTCCAACTTGGACTCCTTTCAACAGTTGAAGACACTCAAGGAACAGATTTACGACTCCAGGGATATGCACAATGTGCCGGTGCTTGTGGTGGCGAACAAGTACGACATGCTACCCTCCACCTCACTCCCCGCCCAGCCATCACAAGAAAGTCGGGAGCGGAGGGATATTTGCTCAATGGTGAGGAAGCAGTGGAAGTTGACTCATGTGGAGTGTAGTGCGAAATTTAATTGGAGGGTTGTGGCACTCTTTAAAGAAATTACTAGACTTTGTGATCTTCTCGAGATGGCTCATAATAAGGAGTCTCTCCACATGTCCCATATGGAAAGCTTTCATCCACTTAGCAGGGAGAAGTGCGCCATCAGTTGACTACTCCAGAATAGTGAAAACCGCTGCTACTAGAATCTACTTATTACGTTTACTCAACTAACCCAAAATCATTAGGCTTTTTAATTGCCAAATTATAATTTTCTTGGCGGTATCCTCCACTCGTCTCCACTCATTCCAATCCTCCTTCCCATAAAACCTCCTATTATATTACTCTACCAACCTTACTCTCCTTCCTAGACTCTCGTCCCGAATATGCAAAATCAGATCCAATATCTTCAACTTTATTCCCAATTAATTTTTTGCATGAGCATCCCAACTTTTCTTTTGCAGACTCAATAAAAATTTAGCAAACTTTATCTCTCTCTCTCAAGCTAACTGATCTTCCTGGAAATGCGGTTTAGTCAACGAAATACAAATTTCTATGCCATTCTCAATCCCAACTCAACCTTTTCACCGACATTGCTAAAAAAAACAATTTCAACCGAAAATGATGAGTGCTTAAATAAAAATCCTTGTACTAATACATACCTAGGGTTATAAACGCTAACCAAATTATTTCTGTCGACATTCAGAAGAAGATAAAAAAAAGTTAATATCCAAAATAATGAGTCACTCTAATTACTAAAGTAGAACGTCTTTTTAGGTAAAAAATGATGCTAAGCTCGAACTTGACGTCAAGCAAAGAATTGAAAAACAGAAGCTATTTATGATCTATAAATATTCTCATTCAGAAACAACGCACAGGTCTGTTTAGTCTAAGTCGTAAAGGAAACTGGTAAATACCTAAAAAAAAATACTGCATATAAAGCCTATAGAACAGTTTATTACAACCAGAGCTCTATTCACTACCTATCCTAATCTACTGCTATGAAAGATATTAAATCATAAAAGAAATTTACGAAGTTATCCTATCCATATCTAAGACCATAAAATAATATATAGACAATAGTTAAAAGTAAGTTTAAATGAACATGAAAGCCCCGTGTTTCCTTTTCGTCATAAAAAGCCAAAAGAGAAAGCAAACATATATACCGAGCATAAAGCCTACTTAGGAAGTTATATAAAAAGCTTACAACTTTCACTGTACTCCTGGAACTGACTAATTTAAAATGAAAACATCAAAGTAGACTTTATTTTTTACCGTCGTTTATCAAAGATAAAACGAAAAGTATTCCCTTTCCTGAGATATTCGATAGGAGCCTAATTTATTTAGGAAGGTTGGGAAAGTTTTAGTTCAGCTTCTGTAAAGTGGCTATCATCAGGAGAGTGTTGGGTAGCAGACACAAAAGATTTTTGAGGATTTGAACTATTCAGATAAGTGGATATTCCCTTTTTACAAAGTCAATTCTGTATTTCCGGTATGATTTGCGAGCTCTTAAAAATAGAGAGAAACTATTTCAAAGGTAGATTTTCCCCACCGCTTTCCCTTCCATAGTTTTTTGGGGAACGACGGGTATATATGTTATGATGACTAGTTTTTTCAGTGCCCTGGTACTTTCTCCAAATGATGATTTTTAATTCATGAGGAGGACCTTAATGCTTTCTTAATCTTGCACTGGAACAAGCAGCTCATCTAATTTCCCACTGTTTTGTTGATACAAGGGAAACGGCCTTCAGTCAGTGAAAGTTTTTTTTTGTGCTATGTAAACCTCAAACTCGTTTCTAGGGAAGGGAAATGCCAAAAAGTGGTTAGTGGCTTTAGCCTTTAAGGCGTCCTTGTAATGAATTTAAGAAGCTCAGTGGTTGCTTTTACTTCGGAAAGTGAAAGAGGCAAAAAATAAACTTATCGATCAGACAGGGAAAAAAATCCTCCTCCTATTTTCCCTCTCTAATGTTAGACACATACAATAATAGAGATTGCTGAGTATCGCCAATCTCATCATCCAACATTTCATATAGCCCTTTTTTTGGACCTATCGGGCAAAGTAACTTTTTTTAAAGTTTTCCACTTCTTCCACCAAAATCAACATTGCTTATGAAGTAGAAAGGGATTGTGAAATCGCATATTCATAAAAATAAATGCTCTACTTTGTATCCCACCCAACAACCGCTATATAGTCGCCTATGTGTCTAGCTCCACAGACTATAAATGAGAGATATGGGGATGATGACAAGGAATGAAAAAGTAAAGTTGAACCCAGCTCCAAAGATGAAAAGAAGCTTAAGAGAAAGGGAAAAGGATCCAACCATGAAATCATTTAGGCTCATCTACCTCTAATTTATCTAGTTGCCTCGGAGGAATCCGGAAGGAGGAATGGATTTATTTTCAGCCCTCACTATATACATCCCTAGCTTATGAGAAACTATATTCTCGATCCTGTGATAATAACAGGCCAGGATAACAGGCTAGCTAAGAGGAGTGAAAGTAGCTGGGAGCAGTTTCTATTATTGTATTGCTTTGAAAGTGAAGGTAAAAAAGGGGGAAAACTGGTGAAAAGAGGAGTAAAGTATCCGAAAAGTGGGTAGAAAAAACGTTGGAAGAATCCTGAAAAAGGAGTTAATGTCCTTGGGCTGTGGAAAAAAAATAGTTTGGAGGAACAAAATAAAAACATAAACTTTCACCTGAAAGGGACTACGTCCCCATCGATGAAATAGTTTTTTTTTCTCCCATTTTTATACGAGGTCCAAGGACCATGGCACTTGAATTATGGACTATATGTCAGGGAAGAAAATATCTCAACAGTCCTTAAAGACGGACATAGGGCCGTTAACATACATTATTCAATTACTCCTCGCTGTATACTCAAGATGTGTAATTAATTGCTGTAATTTCCCCACTAGATGAAAACTTTCCTACATTGAGTAAAAAGCCAGGGCAAACAAATGCAGGGTATAATGAGAAAGCTGGACTTGAAATGGGAAGTGGCCGATGTGAAAATATCAGCAATATAAAAAAAGTTCTTTTTAGGAAACCACGGGAAAGTATTCCCCAATTATTGATTAGCGACCAGACCAGACTTTCTCTGATTGCGATAAATCATAATTTATGATAAAGGGGGAGCTTTTCAGCGTGATAGATTTATCAATATCAAAATCAATTTTTCTTGGTCTTTCCCCTAACCACGGAGAAACTAGCGTGATAAGTAATAGTTCCAACATAATCAGCTGCATCAAACTTTGCGCAACTTTTAGAAGGAATTTTTCTCCCCAGCCATGTCATAGTTATCATCAAACAAGCGTATTATGTTCAGCAAAAGCAAAGATAGGTATAATAAAGTTAATTATAGGAACTGTTTAAGTAAAAGTGTTTATCTTATGTTCACATTATAGAACTATAATACAGCATCACTAGCTTGAAACTTGAAGTTTGACGAAACTACAGATATTCTACCAGCAGGATAAAAGAGACATAATTAGTTTACAAGATGAAAAAAAAACCACAGCAGAGCTATATAATTATCAATCAATCTTACTGACTAATGGCTTAATTACGAATTAATTAAAAAAAAACAACCATGCATATTTTTTGAAGATGAGCGGAAGGACACGTGCTAAGTAAGTTTCTAAAGTGGACTGTAAGCTGTAAATCTCTACGCTACATAAATGCAACAACAATAATTGTGATGACTTGTTTGATTTGGGCAAAAGGGGAGAGAGCATATATAAATATTTGTATTTTCAAAGTTCATAACTAAGTGTTCATAGAAAATTGTGGAGGAAGCTAAATGACTCATCGACGATGATGGTGATGATGATATTTTCGGCTTGCGTGAAGGAAGGGTGATCTGATATACACATAAAAACGTAGCGACTACTTGCCTAAAAAATATTTATAAAAATACGGATCATTGCTTCTACAACACTCTTGAGGATTTTATCACCCATGCTATTACACTTTCCACTTTCTCCGAAATGAAATGTGGAAGATCCCATTCCCAAATAAATATCTTGGCTGTTGGGAAAGTTACTGAACTAGGGAAATAATGGACAAAAATGGAAAACCATTAATTCATATATGGAGGAAGATGAAGATGAGAATACTACATATAAATTACACTAATTATACATTAGCCTAAAAGACTAGTTAAGCATAACCACACATGAATCCTATTTATGTAATATATATTTTAAAACAATTATGTAAACGACTGCCTGTAACCATCTAATTATAAGTAAAAATATAGATAGATAGAATATCCCAAGTGATGGTAATGGATAAAGATAGTTATAATTAAGCATAGACACTTTAGCACTAAATCTAACCAGCAGAGTTGTATGAAAGTAGATGATCACTATTACACCTAATTGTCAAACAAAAATATATATCCGAGAAATAAAAGTAATTATGATACGAAAAGAATACAAAAATTATATTTTCGAAACTGAATTGCGATGGTTTGTCGAAATTGCTTGTGGCACGAGCAGTCCTCCTTCATGAAATTCAATATCCCGTCCAAAAGCCTGATACACAGCAACAGTTTGTATTGGGTTTTGCAATCTAGCACAGGTAAACAATGTATTACTGGATGCTTGTTAATAAATAGGCATTCCTCCAGGCTTGGAATACCTTTGATGAAAATCCATCCGCTTCAGCGCCAATTCCACTCCCTCCTCTCGAACATTTTTTTTTGATGATATGCTGATGATGACGAATTTTATTTCCGCCTGGCACAATACATCTCTAAAGTAGTCCATATCCACGAGCGAGTACCACATTACAAAAAAAGGGCTCATATTACTCCAAATATACCACACATGCCCTTCCATCCACAACAAAGGGAAAGCAAGGCAACTGGATCCTAGAGAAAGGCAAGTGGAATGAAAGCGAAGGCGAGCATTTTTATTTCCTGAGTCCTCTCATCTCTTTCCAGAGCCTGTCTAAAATTACCCCGCTCATAACTACGAGAATTCCACTTCCTACTAGTCATGCCACCAGTTACAATGCTGGGGGAAGGCAACCTGTTTTAAACAACTATTTAATTCTTCCTTGCCGGCTGGTGAGTGATATGATGGGGGAGAGAGTTGGGGGAGGAATCAGACGCTGGCCATACATTTATAATTGGAAACAGCGGGTGGACTAACATAAAACTGATATAATAGGGTTATTATTACTTCATAACTTTTATCTGCTAACATACTAAAAGTTTTTATGCGATTTATATTTTTCAGGCTCATTCATCAGGGGACGCTCTGCCAGTCTGTTTTGTCTGTGGAATCAAAGGAACGCATTACTCATCCGGTGAAAGTTATACAGCAATAATATGTATTTCTATTTCCCCCCTTTCAGCCAATGATATCGACGATGATGATGATCCGTACTCAATTTTTTTTATCGGTTCCCGTTCCAGTAAACCCGATCTATATAAGTTGGATCATTGTTAATCACGAGAATAAAGTATGAAAAGGGCTCATCATTGTATAGCCCACGTAATATAATGGACTTGAAATGGGGAAAAGACAGACCGAGTCTGTTCATCGAACAAGAGCCTTTCAATTTATTTTATATTTCGGCCTCTCCCTGACAGTTTTCCTTTTTCTTCCCTAGCGAGTCCCGATATTACTTTTCCTTTTCATTCCTTTCAGAGAATCGGAAATGTTGGACTTATACCTACAGTCATTTCTCTTTTTTCGATCCTTCTCTTCCACGGCTTTTCATCCTTGACTGGTGCACAATGCAAAAAAGTGGAGTGAAAACAGTTCATAAACATAATCCATATGAAAGAGATCCAGTTACCAGTACACGACCCACTTTACAAATTTATAAATGGAGAATGAAAAATCTCAATAGCCAGTATACCCTATCATATAAGAATCAAATTTTTCGTAGATTTTTCAACAGGAACAGAACATGTCAACCTCACTTGCTCACTATTTTCAAGGATCTTCCTTACAACATTTAATTTCATAAAATGTTCTGTGGTAGATATTATAATGATGTATGATAACTTTTGGTTTACAGTGGAGCGGTTCCGACTTGCTATAAGAATGTTTTATCAGATCAACAGGAAGAACTAGGAAGATCACACAATGCGCTTTTGCTTTTCCCTCAGCATCAAAGCCAATCTTGGAAATTTTATCTTTCAATATGTAGCCACTCAGGAGGCAACTCTTGAGCGGTGAAAGCAGCTACAATTGGGAGAGCAGAATGGGAGAAATTTAAATTCTAAAGCGGATTGTTAGATCACTTGCGGTGGTGGTGGGAGGGAAGATGACAACGATCTAATATGTCTGTGAATTTTTACGCTCAGAATAGTGAATGCCGACATTACAATAAAAACATGTTATGAACCAATTGTAACGGAAGACTTTAAAGTAATGTTGTAATGTATGATGAAAGGGGAGAAAAAAGCTCGAGTGATATGAAAGGGAACGTGTACACCCGAACTATTGTGATTTTCAGAAGGCTGCTCCGCAAATATGAACTTTTTATGTGAATTCCAATTTCATATTTACAATCTGGAACAATACTTAAGAATGACTCAAAGTTTGACTTAGCTTGGTACAAAAGACTGCATAAAAAATAGCTCATTAAAAGGAAAGCATCCGTAGATGATGAACCTGTTCAAATATCATTTCGTTTCTTCATCTGCCCAACTTTTCATTTAGTTCCTGAAGCGTACTCACTCACTTTTTTTGCTGTATCTCAGTGCAAAGGCATTCATGATTCAGCAACTTTCCCTCCACATGTATACGTCTTAACCAACTTTTATTACAGCTTTTAATCCAGGAACAAGGAGGGAAGTCTTCGCAGGAAGGAACACACATTTCATTTCCTCATGTAGGTCATAATATATGCAAAATTTATTTATGGATTCAGCCCGTTTATTGTTTGCTGGCCCAGAAAAACTTTATGGAATAAACAAATTTTCCTCAAATAAAATGCAAGATATGTGCAGATATGAGTCCAGGGAGAAGGGAAACTTTTCTTTAAATGGTGATGAAAACTCATAAAATTATTTCAGCTGCTGTATGAGAAGACTATATCTCGATTCAAAAATCTTAATGAAGGTCTCCAGCTCTCAGTTTGCTCGGCTGACTCTAATTGGTGGCTCTTCAGAGTTGATAAAAAGGATTTCAGTACTTGCATGTGTGAATTATCAGAATCAGAGGAAGTTGACAGTAAATTGAAGCCTGTCTGGACGGAATATAGCTAGTTTTCGACAATGCTGTCCCCAGGGGAAGGCAGCTTCTATTTACATACTGAAATTGAATTTGTTTCATGACTCTGAACCCATTCCACTCCATTCAATTTCAAAAAAAAATAAAAAAACGGATGGATTCCATGACAGGCATATATAGCTTAAGTACTGGTTTGAGCGATTTCCATATGCCGATCTTTACGTCCTTTTCGGTTGAACCGTCAATCCCACCTGGGCTGTGGCGTCAGCAGGAGCTGTCACTGGACAGTTATCGTTAGTTTCATAGCCATGGGCGCTCCATGAAATGAAAAAAATGTTTTATGCATGCTTGAGTTTGAGCTTGAGTGATTTATAAGTTAAACCGTTTCATGTTTAAGTATATATTTTGACAAAATTATTTAAATGCAACGAATAAAATCGAAAATTCTTAGAAAAATGTTATGTCAAGGTTGTTTGAGGAAATTTAATCATGCAAAACATATGAAATAAAAAGGTTGCGAATTACAATTAAAGCTAGTTTCTGGCTTAACCTCTTAACCTGGAATGCGAAACGCTATAGCCTTGACTATTTATCCTTGCCATTTGTCATTTCTGCCAGTGACATTACTGTAAATAATTAAATTACGCTAAACAGCAGACAGCAGATTCCAACCATGAATGTGCATAGTCAAAAATGGAAACATGATTTTTCCCCTTCACACATTTGAGATGAAACAGGTCACAGTGTTGGTGACATGTCTAATAAGGGATTTTACATTTTGCACGCTCCCTCGGCAGAATTTTTTATCTTCTCTATTCCAGACCAAAAACGGAATAAACTCAATTTCCGTCATTCGATTCTCAAGAGTTTTCAACAGCAGACCCTAAAAAATGGACGTAAAAGTTCCTCCAGAATTTTTTTAAACTTCAGGGTGAAGTGTGGATCGTGTGTGTAGGCAGTATTTCCTATACATTTGCAAAACTTTAAAGTATCCAGCCATTCCAGCCTACTTTCACCGTAATATCATTTCGTCCTTCATCACCTCGTCTTCCATCATGATTGTCAAAGTGGAGGGGTACAAGCATGGAGGTCCTGCACTGACAAGTACGCTCCGTGACACACTCTCCACTCCAGTGGAAACGGAGCTGTGGGAGGATGCTGCTGCTACTGGCACAACATTTTAGTTGAGAGCTACCTTCAAAAACTTCCATGAATACAAAACAAGTTCATTAATCATGTCCTCTCACTTTTTCTGCACGAGAGAGCAGATGAAATGAAAAGAGTTTTTGCTGGCCCAACTACAAAAATGAGTTGTGCCTATTATTCCAAGGGGAAATATTTGGGGGAAAAACTTCAGCTTCGTTTGCCGTAGTTTGTGAAGAGAAGGGCTGTCAATGATGGCAAATAGTGTCATTCTGGATATGACAGCGTTATGGGGAAACTTGAGATCTCTGAAGATAGCTAAATAAGCACCTCAACAAGGATCCAGAATATATCATACACATTATTCCCTGTGAAAGCATCAGTGTTCAATATATTTATTTAATTAGTTTAGGCTTCCCTTTCATTAATACAAATAAGAAATGGGTATGTTTAAACATAGCTACTCTATTGGGAAATGCTAAACTAATTTAAATCCACAATTGCAGTCTTCAAGTCCATTACAACTTTCGCACTTCTGAAAGTTGAAGTGTTGATTTTTTTTCGTTTCCTTACAAATGAGTGTTAAATCTATATGTGGATAAAAGATCTTTTGAAATTCATCAATCCACAATCCTATAATTGCATGACTAAAATTTGGCGAAATGGTTTCTGTGCGAAAAAATAAGTGCTTTGTCAACAAAAATTTCGCTGCTGTCATCAGGTTTTTTGG